>JARQOC010000003.1:5000921-5087318 GCA_033576535.1 Allobates femoralis | reverse complement strand
GTGAATGTACTGTGATAGATCGGCGTGTGAACATACCGTAATAGACTGGTGGTGGATCTACCATGGTAGACTGGTGGTAGATGCACTGTGATAAACCGGTCGTGGATGCATCGTGATAGACCGCAGTGGATCTACATGATAGACGGTGGTGGATCTACCATGATAGACCGGTGGTGTTGCAGTGTGATAGGCGGCGGTGGACGTACCGTGATAGACTGGTGTGGATCTACCATTATAGACCAGCAGTGGGACGTACCGTGATAGACTGGTGGTGAATCACTGTGATAGACCGGTGTTGACGTACAGTGATAGACTGGCGGTGATGTACTGTGATAGAACAGCAGTGGATCTACTGTGATAGACTGGTGGTGGATCTGCCATGATAGACCAGTAGTGGAGACCGTGATAGACGTGTGATGGTGACTACGTGATAGACCAGTGTGACGCTACCGTGATAGACGGGGTGAAGTAATGTGATAGATCGCAGTGGACCTACGTGATAGACTGGTGGTGGATCTACCGTGATAGGACTGCGTACCGTGATAGACTGGTGGTGGATTACCGTGATAGACTGGTAGTGGATCTACCGTGATAGACTGGCGTGGATCTACCGTGATAGACTGGGTGGTAGGGATTTACCATGATAGACTGGTGGTGGATCTACCGATAGACTGGTGTGGATCTACCGTGATGGATCTACCGTGATAGACTGGTGGTAGATGTACCATGATAGAGTGGCAGTGGATCTACCGTGATAGACGGCGGTGGATCTACCATGATAGAGTGGTGGATCTACCGTGTGGATCTACCGTGATAGACTGGGGTGGATCTACCTGTGATAGAACTGGTGGTGGATCTCCTGTGATAGACTGGTGGTGGATCTACTGTGATAGACTGGTGGGGATCTCCTGTGATAGACGCGGTGGATCTATCATGATAGACTGTGGTGGATCTCCTGTTATAGACCAGCGGTGGATCTCCTGTGATAGTACCATGTGTGTGGATCTACTGTATAGACTGGTGGTAGATGTACCATGGTATCCTGGCAGAGGATATACAGTGATAGACCAGTGGGGGACGTACTGTTAAAGACAAAACCTCTGAGTACAAGGGGGCTGTAAGTATATTGGCGGCCCTGAAGATAAAAGACTGAGACTTTGTGTCCAAAACAATAAGTAAATAAAAACGATATAAATAATTGGAATCTGCCGAGTCTCAGCCGCCACAAGATGTTTCCCTCTACAGTCAGATATCAATCTCAGGTGCTAAAATACTCATGCTCCAAAAAAAAGGGTAGGAGAAAAGTATTCAGGAGTGATATATCTTTTGGTTACCAATAATGATATCTGTAAGCTTTCAGAGCTCACATGGCCCCTTCATCAGACAAGGCTACTAATGAATTACTGAGACATTTACATAGGTATTACAGCAGGACATGAGGCGATGCTAAGGAGATAAAGTGAAGGTCTTTGTTACTGATGTAGATGAGGTGGAAGTGCTCTATTACAGATCTGAAGACCTTCTGGTGGAGGTGTGGACTGTGTCCATGTAATGAGTCATGAACCCCGCATTACATTGACTCCCATTGTTACAGATTGGAATGTTCTTATCAGTTTGAATTCCCAGATTTTCTTTATCATTTTTAAAGTGACCTTTCAATATTAGAACATTTAGGTCGGCCATGCTGTGTCCAGGTCTAGAGAAGTGTACAGTATTCCCACAGCTCATTTTTATTGTATGTCTATGTAGATTCATGCTTGTTTGTAATTTTTGCTTTGTTTCACCAATACTGTTCCTTTAGTTCACCTTGTACATAGTATCATATACACCACATTGGAGGATGTACATGAAAAGATGTCCATGATCTTATAGTCCTGGTTTGTGTTGGGTATAGGGACTGTATGTGTTGGTGAGTAGAGCACTTCCACCTCATCTACATCAGTAACAAAGACCTTCATTTTATCTCCTTAGCATCGCCTCATCTCCTGCTGTAACACCTATTAAATGTCTCAGTATATCTATTTGCATATGCCAATAAAGGGATCACTCCTAGAATACTTTTCTCATTTTTTTTGGGACTTAAGCATTTAACATTGATTTTTCTGGCTAACCATGGTACCACAATATTATTTTGTATTGTACATCACATTCTCAGGTGCTGAAAGATTATATTAATAATAATTGTAATAAGAATAGTAATAATATATAATGCAGAATATATATATATTTTTTACAATTTTTCCCTTTTCTGGACACTGAATTGTGTAGTTTGGAGTTTTCCTGATATCTGTGAGTGCAGCTCTGCTGCCACCTGGTGGTGAATGTTGGACATTACACACTCAGTGCTTAGTGATATTGTGCACAATTTGCTTCGACAACGATGAGACAAATTTAATTAATGTAAAAATGAATGATTATTATACATAAAATCCATCTTATTATCCTGAAGACTCTGAGGTGGAGGCGATATCTCATCATCTACTGTTCAAACATTGGTAGAAGCAGAAGTAAAAATATTATATCAAAATGTAAAAACCATCTCACTATAGAGGAGAAAAAGCCAAATATAATTTGTTCAGAGGAATCATCTTGTTATAAAGAAATCTGACACAGCAGGGTGTATTGTGATAATGGATAAGGGTAGGGCTGCCGCTAGGAATTTTAGGGCCCCTCAGCGGAGTCGGTCCAGTCGGGCCCTAAGGGCGGCCTGGATCAGGGTATAAAATGCACTTCTTTTCCCCTGGGGGGCGTTTTATAATCTAAATCTTGTTTTTTTTTATTAAATTTACTGAGGGGGAGTTTGTGGTGGAGCGAGCTGCAGGAGGCAGGTTAGGAGGGACAACAGAGGATGGGGGCAAAGCTACGGGCCCGAAGCTGCAGGGGTGTCTCAAGGGCAAAGTAGCGGTAGGGGCCGCCATTTTTATATGCCCACATTCATTGCTAAGCAGCAACTGAGCCTCTACTGTATAGACTTACAGAAAATGGCTGCAGATCTGGATCTGGGCATGCACCGCCTCCACGGCCATAACAAAGTGCATTACCACAAATAATTAGCGGGAACACCATAGAACAGCTGCCGGTCACACTGGGAGTATGAGACACCCATGGTAGGACGATGAGGGGGGGAAGGAGTCCCTGATGCTAAGGGCAAAGAGGAAAATGGTGATGCATAGATAAACCAGCACTGTCACCTGGCTCCCCTAATTACCCCATACAGTCTACACAACTGTCGCCGAACCGGATACCTGGCCCTGCTATCCCTGAACTAAGACTACACAGGGATCAGAGCGGATGAACACTAGTCAACCCGGATAACTACTAAAGATAAACACCAGGGAAACCAACAAAGAGGGAAGGAGGAAACACTTCGTTTATGACGATCCAATCAGTAATCCAACAGAAAGTCCTGGATGCCCTGAGGAGCTAGAAAGCAACTTCCAACACCTGACAAGCTATCACCAGCAGGGCATCCTGGGAGCCAAGGGTTATAAATAGAGACAGCTGAAGATAAGAGATCAGCTGGGTCCTAGTGACCTCCAGCTATCACTAAGAGAGAAATTCCTCTTAAAGGGACAGAGACATATTTTAGGATTTTGGCTGTTTGGCCAAACGCTGGTACCTTCTGTGAGTGGCCTCTACAGCCTCATCTGTGCCTCCTGACACACCCGTGACACTGCCACCCCATTCACACTGTGAACTCTATTCCCTACGGGGAGTTTATACACATTTACAGGAATAGTTCAGATGTGACTCCATTCTGTTACAATGAGATTGGAGGAAAAAGCTTCATCTATTTTGAATGATAAAACAAAACACTAAATACCCAAATGGTCTGAACCATAGAAATTCAGAAAAGACTGCGACCCTCAATCCTGTCAGTGTGCTCAGGTGCGGCGCCCCTCGATCCTGTCAGTGTGCACAGGTGCGACGCCCCTCGATCCTGACAGTGTGCACAGGTGCGGCGCCCCTCGATCCTGTCAGTGTGCAGAGGTGCGATGCACTTTGATCCTGTCAGCGTGTACAGGTGTGACACCCCTCGATCCTGTCAGTGTGCACAGGTGCGGCGCCCCTCGATCCTGTCAGTGTGCACAGGTGCGACGCCCCTCGATCCTGTCAGTGTGCACAGGTGCGATGCACCTTGATCCTGTCAGCGTGTACAGGTGTGACACCCCTCGATCCTGTCAGTGTGCACAGGTGCGATGCCCCTCGATCCTGTCAGTGTGCACAGGTGCAGCGCCCCTCGATCCTGTCATTGTGCACCGGTGTGACGTCCCTCGATCCTGACAGTGTGCACAGGTGCGATGCCCCTCGATCCTGACAGTGTGCACAGGTACGATGCCCCTCGATCGTGTCAGTGTGCACAGGTGCGGCGCCCCTCGATCCTGTCAGTGTGCACAGGTGCGACGCCCCTCGATCCTGACAGTGTGCACAGGTGCGGCGCCCCTCGATCCTGTCAGTGTGCACAGGTGCGATGCACCTTGATCCTGTCAGCGTGTACAGGTGTGACACCCCTCGATCCTGTCAGTGTGCACAGGTGCAATGCCCCTCGATCCTGTCAGTGTGCACAGGTGCGATGCCCCTCGATCCTGTCAGCGTGTACAGGTGTGACACCCTCGATCCTGTCAGTGTGCACAGGTGCGGCGCCCCTCGATCCCTGTCAGTGTGCACAGGTGCGACGCCTCGATCTCAGTGTGCACAGGTGCGACGCCCCTCGATACTGTCAGTGTGCACAGGTGCATGCCCCTCGACTGTCATGTGCACAGTGCGATGCACCTTGATCTGTCAGCGTGTACAGTGGTGACACCTCGATCCTGTCTGTGTGCACAGGTGCGGCGCCCCTCGATCCTGTCAATGTGCACAGGTGCGACGCCCTCGATCCTGTCAGTGTGCACAGGTGCGATGCACCTTGATCCTGTCAGCGTGGTACAGGTAGTGACACCCCTCGATCCTGTCAGTGTGCACAGTCGATGCCCCTCGATCCTGTCGTGTGCACAGGTGCAGCCCCTCGATCCTGTCAGTGTGCACCGGTGGTGACGTCCCTACGATCCAGACAGTGTGCACAGGTGCGATGCCCCTCGATCCTGACAGTGTACACAGTACGATGCCCCTCGATCGTGTCAGTGTGCACAGGTGTGATGCCCTCAACCTGTCAGTCTGCACAGGTGTGACGCCCTCGATCTGACAGTGTGCACAGGTGTGACCCCTCGATACTGCTCAGTGCACAGGTGTGACAACCCTCGACCTGTCAGTGTGAAGGTGTGACACCTCGATCCTCTCAGTGTGCACGAGTGTGACGACCTCGGTCCTGTCATGTGCAGAGTGTGACGACCTCGATCCTCTCAGTGTGCACAGTGCAATACCCCTCAATCCGTCAGAGTGCACATGTCGACGCCCTCGATCCTGTCAGTGTGCACAGGTGCGACGCCCCTCGAGTCCTGTCAATGTGCACAGTGCGACGCCCTCGATCTGTCAGGTGCACAGGTGCGACGCCCTCGATCCTGTCAGTGTGCACAGGTGCGACGCCCTCGATTCCTGTCAGTGTGCACAGGTGCGACAGTCCTTTGATTTGTCAGTGTGCACAGGTGCGCGTCCCTTGATTCTGTCAGTGTGCACAGTGCAATGCCCTCGATCCTGTCCATGTGCACAGTGACATGCCACCTCGATCCTGTCAGTGTGCACAGGTGCAATGCCCCTACGATCCTGTCATGTGCACAGTGCAATGCCCTCGATCCTGTCAGTGTGCACAGGTGCAATGCCCTCGATCCTGACATGAGTTGCACAGGTGCAATGCCCTCGATCCTGTCATGTGTGCACAGTGCAATGCCCTCGATCTGTCAGTGAACACAGGTGCAATGCCCTCGACCGACAGTGTGCACAGGTGCAATGCCCTCGATCCTGTCAGTGTGCACAGGTGCAATGCCCTCGATCCTGACAGTGCGCACAGGTGCAATGCCCCTCGATCCTGTCAGTGTGCACAGGTTGCAATGCCCCTCGATCCTGTCAGTGTGCACAGGTGCGACGTCCCTTGATCCTGTCAGTGTGCACAGGTGCACGCCCCTCGATCCTTCAGTGTGCACAGGTGCGACGTCCCTTGATCCTGTCAGTGTGCACAGGTGCGACGTCCCTCGATCCTGTCAGTGTGCACAGGTGCAATGCCCCTCGATCCTGTCAGTGTGCACAGGTGCAATGCCCCTCGATCCTGTCAGTGTGCACAGGTGCGGCACCCTCGATCCTGTCAGTGTGCACAGGTGGCAATGCCCCTCGATCCTGTCAGTGTGCACAGGTGCAATGCCCCTCGATCCTGTCAGTGTGCACAGGTGCAATGCCCCTCGATCCTTCAGTGTGCACAGGTGCAATGCCCCTCGATCCTGTCAGTGTGCACAGGTCAATGCCTCGATCCTGTCAGTGGCACAGGTGCAATGCCCTCGATCCTGTCAGTGTGCACAGGTGCAATGCCCCTCGATCCTGTCAGTGTGCACAGGTGCAATGCCCTTAGATCCTGTCAGTGTGCACAGGTGCAATGCCCCTCGATCCTGTCAGTGTGCACAGGTGCAATGCCCCTCGATCCTGTCAGTGTGCACAGGTGTGATGCCCCTCGATCCTGTCAGTGTGCACAGGTGCGATGCCCCTCGATCCTGTCAGTGTGCACAGGTGCGATGCCCCTCGATCCTGTCAGTGTGCACTGGTGCAATGCCCCTCGATCCTGTCAGTGTGCACAGGTGCAATGCCCTCGATCCTGTCAGTGTGCACAGGTGCGACGCCCCTCGATCCTGACAGTGTGCACAGGTGCAATGCCCCTCGATCCTGACAGTGTGCACAGGTGCATGCCAAACACCAGAACTGCAATAGTAAGAAAAATAGGTTATCAATGTGGCCATGTCATAAAGCTGAATGTCTCATCTCTGTATTCTCATGGTCACAGCAGAGGGCGCTTTATTACCATTGAACCATAGAAATGACACTTTATTCCTTTATTAACACAATGATTTATTGAGGATTTATGTCCTTTTTCCAAATGTTTTTTCTGCAGATTTTTCCCTTGTGATTATGGAATATGAGTCCGGTTGTTCCAGCTATATAACTGCAGCAATATGTGAATAATCACCTTGCCCATGATTGGCTGCATAATGTGCTCTTAAACCTTGTACCATGTGACAATGTATCACAATGAATGAGGTGCGGAGACGGACGATCCTCAGTGACTCGGGCTGTCAGGATCATTTATCAAGAAAGCGAAGAATATTTTATTTTATAGAACTCATCATTTCTCTTTTACATAATAATAGTAATAATAATAATAATGTATTAAGAATAGTAATAATAATTGTAATAATAATTGTAATAATAATTGTAATATAATAATTGTAAGAATAACACATATAATAATACTACTACTATAATAATAATTGTAATACTAATACTAATACTAATAATAATATACTAAGTCAGAACTTTTTTACCACAATTATCTGGACACTGAATTGTGTAAAGTTTGGAGTTTTCCTGATATCAATGAATGTAGCTCTGCTGCCACCTGGTGGTGAATGGTTGTAATAGGCAGTGATCATATGGATATAATCCTGACATCTAGTGGTCATTGGGAGGAACAGCAGAAAAGTTACAAAAAAACGTTAAAGATTGCTGAGGACTGTAACCATAACGAGTCCTTTGGGCCCATACAAGGAGATGAATGCTAATAAAGACCCGATAAATGGGGGCGCTGTTGTAGATTTTACATTGAGGCTCACAAGCTTCCAGGTACAACACAGAATACGTACACCACACCGCAAGAGGAGCATGTGAATGTCCCAGGAATCTTATAGTCCTGCTTGTGCAGTAGGATCTGATCCTATAGTGGCACCCTGGTTGGGGCACCACAGAACTCTTGGTACACAAATGGAACGTACACAGCAAGCAGAACTCACTAAATAAAACACCTTTTTACACCCCTTTTCACCCCAGGCCTCTAGGGGGAACTCCACTAGTTACCTTAAGCCAGTTTCCCCTATAAATAGGTCCTGGAGGGAGAAACAGAGAGTGTGTAGACGCTAGGAGAGCTGCAGGGAGTGTCCGGTCACTTAGAACTGTGAAGCATGCCTGGTACTGGAGCCACACTAGGCCCATACCAGCCACACCCGGAAAAGTGCAGACCCTTGCAACTGGAGTCATAGGACAGGAGGAGAAACCTCACAGGGACAGAAGAGTCACCCTAACTCTTCCCTAACAATCCGGTTACTGGAACCGAGCTGCAAGAGCTATAACGCAGACTGCAGAGAAACCAGCATACAACAGGAAGTTTAGCTCCCGTTACACTGAAGCACCACCAGATGAGAGCCCAGGAAGGAAGGAAGAATTCCCTTACTCCCTTATATAGTGCCCTCAGTGCAGCTAACTCAGGTAAACCACGTCTCCTAAGACGTAACACCGGTCCAGCAGGATTCCATATCACCAGACCTCACTAGAACAGTATAGAAGGAAGCCTACACCACTGCTTGCTGTGGAAACTCCAGGAGTGTTAACCTCATCACCCGGTCGAGTGTACCTGTTGTCACCAGTAAAGGTACCAAAAGACTTTGTGTCTGTGCATTATTCCTGGATCTACCCACAGCGACTACTGAGCTGCCATACTCCATCAAGTGCAGCCCTGGCTCGAGGGACTCCCGCTCATCCTGTGGGGAAGCGTCCCATCTAGCTGCTGCACACACCCTGGAGGCCCAAGCAGTGCCGGTGAAATCACCGGAATCCCACAGGTGGCGTCACGACAACAAGAATTATCCCCATCCGTTCATTCCCTTTTGAACTGACCACCGAGCCCCACAGCCTCAGGCGCGGAACCGTGACAAGTGCTGCATCGCCTAAGACGTCAGCATCCGTCTACGGTGAGTCAGAATTTAGTGATCACGAACAGAATGCGAGCAGACCCGTTTCCCTACGGGTATTGTGTGCTATTTTAATGACTGTGAATATTGAACTGTATATTTGAACCGCCATTGCTGCGCAGAAGGCGGGAAAAGAAGGGGCGTTACTGTGCAAAGGGCGCGAAAATAGGCCCCGCCCCATGCTCTGACGAGATCCGCCGAACGCAGCAGGAACCGGAAACTCCCGTGGTGCCTCACTCCTCACCGCGAAGCAGACGACTTCCGTTGAAATAAAAAGGACTGGCCGCGCTTAACTAAGGGGGAGCGAGGATGAGTAATCCGGATCCCAGCAACGCGGTACTCCCACAAGCAAACCAACCAGTTGTTCCACCGGGGCCGCCAAACATACCCTCGGCAGGTCAGATCCCCCTTCGGCGTCATGCCGCAGCAACCCGCTCCGATAATGCCGATATCTCTGCCGTACGTCCCGAATGCGGCCTGGTTACCAAAGTACAGCAGGTAAACCCGGTACCCTGGATACGTTCCAAAGGAAGATATGCCAAGTGCTGGATATGTAGGTTATGACCGGTAAGCAGAGAGCTTCAGTTATAATGGGACAGTTAACAGATGCAGCAGAGCTGTAAACCCGAAACTGGTCTATAGAAGCCAGGAGTCTGTGGAGCAGATATTCGCTAAGTAAACCGGGTTTTTGAACATCATACCGAAGCGGAATTAAGACTGTTGTCTTATCACTGTAAACAAGGGGCACAGGAGAGTGTCCTGGACTACTCACTGCGCTTACAAGAAGCACTGAGACTGTTAAAAGTTGATCCTGATGGTGTTAGAGATGAAAACAAAGCGTTAATTGGACAGTTTGTTGTGGGACTTAGACTACCTGATGACAAGAAACAAGCAAGCTGGTGGGCCATGCAAAATCCTGGCGCAAAGTTTGACACCCTAAGAGACTTAATAGTGCGGGGACAGTTTTCCCTACAGTGCCCAATCTAACCCCACAGCCGCGTGCCGTGTGCTAACACCCCTTCCGTGCCGGCAGCAGCATCTCCAATCCCTACGGTTCAGTCCAGCGCACAGACTGTGACACCTGACCGGTTTGATCAACTGTGCGCCAATGTGCAGCAGCTAATGAAAGACATGGCCAAGCTCCGAGGTGAAAGAAGACCCAAGACAGAAGCAAGGTCATCAGACAGGATCCAGCTCGCTGACAGCCCCACGACGTCCCGTGGATGAAGAAGAGACACCGCCGCCGCAAGGAAAACCCCCAGCTCGCTACAGCCCTGATGGACATCGCATCTGTCAGAAAGGTGACCGAGGAAGGACGCACCTACCAATCCAGTCCTTTAAATGAGCAACCCCTGGGCGAGAAGGGCCAACCCCAGGAGTAGACTGTCCAGGCCCAACCAACTGGTAGTAAAGTACGTGGCAGACCGTCCGTACTTATCAATCATCATCGATGGCACCGCTACCACTGCGTTGATAGACACTGGATCCCAGGTGACAACCATCCCGAGTATCCTTTACAAACGGTTCTGGCCAGATGTTAAGCTGGACCCCCACAACCCGATCTGAACATTGAGGCAACTAATGGTTTGCTAGTTACAGTAGAGGGACAATGGAAAGCTACAGTAAAGGTGGGGAGGGTGCAGCTGAAGAACCAGGGTATCATAGTGGTTCTGGACAAACCATACGAGCGGGATCAATGTAATACTGGGTACTAAAGTCATGGTTAAATGTCTCAGAAGTTTGTCTATCAAGGTGTGATGCTGGTAAACCAGAGAGAGGAGAGCTATCCAGAGAGAGATCCGAGCTCTGATATATCAACGCAAGGGAAAAATGTAAAATGGGAAATTGGCAGAGTACGGGTAACAGATCCCATTCCAATTGTGGTACCACCCAGAAGTGAAATGATGATCTGGTATCGAGCAGCCATAGGCCTCAGAGGGCAGGACTACCAAGCTGTAGTAGAACCTGTAATGTCTGATAGTAGTGTCCACGCTCTTGACAGCCAGAGGGTTAGTCGATGTGAGAAAAGGGAGAGTCCCTGTACGCATATTAAATTATGGTGATGACGAAGTCAGACTGCCAAGATATTCCACTGTTGCAAAATTACACCAGGTTGAAAACAATGCTATACTTGATGTGAAATCCTCTTCCCAAACAGTAACTGATGAACCCCCTCACTCCAAAGATCAGTTAGAGAAATGGTGTCAAGAGCTCAGTGTAGGAACTGACAATACACCCTCTCACCAGAAACATGGAGTTTACCGGGTAGTTCGGGAGTATGAGCAAGTGTTCAGCAAACACCCACTCGACTTTGGGAGGATTAAAGGGGTACAACACCATATCCCCACAGGCAACCATGCACCTATCAAAGAAAGGTACAGGCCTATACCACCCACACACTACCAAAAAGCTAAAAGAGATGCTACAGGACATGAAAAATGCAGGGGTCATTAGGGATAGCTGTAGTCCCTGGGCAGCACCACTAGTCCTGGTTAAAAAGAAAGATGGTAGCAGGAGGATGTGCGTAGACTACAGACAAATCAACAAAGTCACACACAAGGATGCATACCCGTTACCCCGCATAGAGGAGTCACTAGCTGCACTTAAGTCTGCCAACTACATCTCCACATTAGACCTTACTAGTGGGTACTAGCATGTCTCCGTTGCAGAAGAGGATCGTGAGAAGACAGCCTTCACGACCCCTATGGGGCTCTGCGAGTTCAACAGTATGCCATTCGGGTTGTGCAATGCCCCAGGAACATTTCAGAGACTAATGGAGTGTTGTTTGGGCCACAAGAACTTTGAAACTGTGCTGTTATACCTTGATGATGTCATTGTATACTCTCAGACCTATGAAGACCACCTGCAACACCTGAGTGAAGTGTTCGAGTCGCTGTCCAAGTATGGTATGAAGCTGAAGCCGTCCAAGTGTCACCTGCTGAAACCCAAGGTCCAATACCTAGGACATGTGGTTAATGCCGAAGGCGTAGCACCTGACCCGGACAAGGTAACTGTCATCAAAGACTGGCCAGCGCCAACCACTCACAAAGAGGTACGTCAATTTCTAGGACTGGTCGGGTACTACTGACGATTCATCAAAGGCTACACCAAGATAGCAGTACCAATGCAAGATCTCTTAGTAGGTCAATCCAAAAACGGCAAGATCAGGGGACCCCGTTCCACTGGGGACCAGAACAGGAACAATCCTTCCAGAAGCTCAAAGATGCTTTAACTGGAGAAGAAATCCTGACCTACCCTGATTACAACCTCCCTTTTCTACTGTACACTGACGCAAGCAACGAAGGCTTAGGAGCAGGTCTATCTCAACGTCAACAAGGGAAGGAAAAGGTGATCGCCTACGCCAGCAGAAAGCTCCGCCCCACGGAAAGGAACCTGGAGAACTACAGCTCGTTCAAATTAGAGTTCCTGGCCCTGGTCTGGGCAATCACAGAGCGTTTCAAGCATTACCTGGCATCCGCCCTGTTCACAGCTTTCACTGATAACAACCCTCTAACCCATCTAGAGACTGCAAAACTGGGATGCACCCTGTCCAGAATGCCTAACCTTCCTGAGGAGGGAGAAGACATAGATGACCTGGAGGAGATAGAGCTACCTGCTTTCCACCGTACGGGTACGGCAACGAGTCATCAGGCGAGCCAGAGACGTGTAGAAAGGACCGTGAACCCTTTACCTCACCATAACTGGAAGGAGGTTCAGGCCAATGATCCAGATGTCAGCCTGGTCAGAGAGTTGATAACTCAAGAGCACGCCAGCATGGATCCTGATGCATCGCCCAATGACAAGCGCCTATGGAAAGAAAAAGGGAAGTTGTTTGTCTACCAAGGAAAACTATGCCGCAGATACCTGAATTCCAGAACACACGAACTCATCTGGCAGATTGTAGTTCCTAAAACTGACGTCCAAATGATCCTCGAAGCTACCATGACGATGCAGGACATTTCGGATGGAAGAAGCTGGAAAGGCTCCTGAAAGATTGTTTCTACTGGGTCGGTATGCGAGGCTCAATCGATAAATGGTGTAAAAACTGTGGACCGTGTCATCTTCGAAGGAAAGACCATCTGACTCAGAAAGCTCCGTTACAGCCAATTGTTACCACAAAACCCCTTGAAATAGTTGCTCTCGACACGTAAAGTTAACCCAAGTCGCACCGGTTACACTGACGCACTCACCATAGTTGATCACTATTCAAGGTTCCTGGTAGTAGTTCCAGTTAAGGACTTAACTGCAGAGGTAGCGGCCAAAGCATTTCAGAGTTACTTCTGTTGCCCACATGGATATCCAGACCAAGTCTTGACTGACCAAGGGCTAGCCTTCGAATCAGCTCTGTTTCAAGAATTTCTAGGACTATATGGGTGTAAGAAGATTAGGACCACACCATATCATCCCCAAACAAATGGTTTATGTGAGAAAATGAACCACATTGTGATTGACATGCTCAAGACCTTACCCCTCGAAGAGAGAATTCAATGGCCTGAAAACTTCCAGACCTTGTGGATATCTACAACCACATACCTCTTAGTTCAACTAACTACACACCTGCTTACTTGATGCGAGCAAGGCCAGGTAAACTACCAGTTGATTTACAGATGGGAACCATCGAACCAACACAAGATTCTTCGGATGAAGATTGGATAAACCAACGCCAAGAACAGTACAAGAAAGTACAAGAGAGTGTTGAGAGAAACTTGAACATAAGCAGAAGCAAACAAGAGCACGACTTTAACAAGCATGCCTCAGCAGAACCTCTAGCAACAGGTGAATTAGTGCTAAAAAGAAAGAGAAAAACCAACAAATAAGATGACAATTGGGAATCAAAACCCTACACAATTATGCCGTCACAATATGACAATTCCAAAACTTGTGTTATCAGCAAAGACAAAGGAAATACCTTTACAACTGTATCAAGAGACCATTTGAAGAAGTGTCCAGAACAGTTAAAACCTCAAACAACCAGTTACCCTACAGTAACAATTGAAAACCGCAAGAAAATCTAGTCCATACAGAAATTGGAGACTTACCAGCCGACTGGCCACAATGCAATGGTGCATATATAATTCCAGTTATTTCTTTCTACCAACCTGTAGAAAATCAAGAACCATTACCAAATCAACCAATTCAACCAGTTCAAGAAGAACCAGTTCAAATGTAAGAGAAGCAGCCTGTTATCTTGGAACCTGAAATTCCTGTAATCGGTGAAGCTGCTAGTCCCACAGTAAGAGAAAAAATTCCTACACAATTACCTACAGAGGATAGTCCAGTCGATAGACTACGTACATACTATGGAATTACAGAAACACGTAGGAGCAACAGACCAACTACCAGTACGTACACTACAAGCACAGCATTTGAAACACCCCACTACACAAATCCACACGTAGTACATTAGGACAACCCCCACATAAATATGGAGAATGGATTTAAAATGTAGTGGAACCATGTTACCTGTTAAATACTGTAAATAGTACCCATGTTCAAAAACTGTAATAAGTAGTGTACAGCAGGGTGGAGGAACTGGGCTCTGTCCCAAGTAAATTAAGTTGGGGACAGAAAGTGCCTGGGTAGGGTAGAAAGGTTAGACCCGGCCTCCTAAGCAGAGACACCCATAGGGAATGTATAAAGTTTACAATGTATATCTGTATATGTGTTTTTTTTACTGCAGGACTTTACCCTTTTTCTCTTTTTTTATAAACTTGGACAACTGTCACAGGACTTGTGTGAACAAACACCTACTTTTCCCAGCCTGCGGCAGATGGACTAGTGCCGTATGGACTGCTTTTCGTATTTTTCATATTTTCCCCTTTCTTTTCAGTGATTTTTCCAATTTAAGACTTTGTAAGTACCGGTTATTAAATGTTTAGACGTTAAGTTGTAAAAGAAAAACTTTTTGCTCAGTCTGGGAGAACTCTGGGATTCTCTGTGGTCCTATAGTATCCCACAGGTGCGGCTCCGGTGCCCGGTAACTGTCTGTGCCTGGGAGCCCTTTCTCCTACCCCCTCTCTCCCTGGTCCCTCAGCCAAGGGACCCTGGCTCCACCAGGACGTAGGATCAGCGACCTAAGCCTCAAGACCTCTCATTTGTTTCCCCTAGAGGTGGTTTTTATTCCCTCCCGGGTAACCTCCCACCATGTAGACTAGTATGGGAGTGCTGGTTATGGGTTCCAACCAAAATCCTAGAATTCCACTTGCAGCTGGAGTATCTGCACCTCTTTTATGGGTGCAGTACCCCTCTGTGACGCCTGCATGGCGGGGCGCCACAAATGTACACTCAAGCAAACGTTTTGCTGAAGTGAACAATGACCGGACAAATTTTGTGAAGTCGGTCAAAATTGTGGTCATCTTGGGGGGAACATTGCGAATTCTGATTAAAATGTAAATTTGCGAATGGCCTCTAACCATACAAAATACTGGAGTGTTGTATCAAATAGCAAGAATAGAATATTGGCAAAGTTCCGATTTTTTCACTCACCCCATGTGAAGAACCAAACTCCAGAACTTCATCATTTCTGCTGCATTAATGGGAGTTCCAGCTAGAAAATGATGAGGTTCGGTTTTTGGCCGTATACATTTTTTTGCACCAATGTGAGATTTACAAACTGCTCAGAGAAAAAGACTTTGAAAAAGCATCAAACTGAATTCCAGATTGGGGAATCAGATCAGGAATCTGTGGTGCAAAATCTCCAGGGGCTGAGGTCCACAGACGGTCAGTACATGGTGTCTCCTGAGGAAGGAGGGTGGAAGCGCTACGAAACGCATAGGGAATAAAGGCACCATTACTTGTACCTCGTGGATTTCTGGCTTGGTTTGTTTTGGCAGTGTGCGCGGGACAAGAACACCGTCCATTCAGGTGGACATTGCTGATGTCTCCGGCGAGCCAGGCCTTCCCGCAGTGAAGACAAACACGAAGGCACACTGGTCTTTTTCGGGTTAACTTTTAATTCAACAGTCCTGACTTTACAAAGGAGACAGCGGCACATAAGCTTAGTGCAAGTCTTTCATCACACAGTAATAAAGTCTCTCATATTAAGTATGGTTTCTTCTACCCTTGGTTTGTCACCTATTGGATCGCCTCCTTGTCCCTTCGTCCTGTAGGATCACCGAGGGAAACTGTGACTATGGCAGGGGATATCATCCGGTAACTCCAGCCAAACCCCCGGTGACTTTGGCCCTTCATGTATAAGCTCTATCCAGTATGTATAGAAGGGGGATAAGGGGTTGATCGCATTAATAGCAAAGAGCACTCACCATGGAAGGTTCTGAGTAGGATCGTGGACTACAGCCATCCACTAAGGCATCTCCCCTACCGATCCTGGTCAGGGGTCTAGTGGCCAGTATCATAGCACAACACATGTAATCTTCCATTCCCTCTGGCAACAGCCTTTCTAATATTGTAGGTTCATACTCCTCCACCCAGCCTTGCATTGTGAGGGTGGCCCTGGGTGGTGGTTACGGGTGAGGGGCCCCGTCCTTTGACAGTTGAGGCTGTCCACGCCCTGGCCACCTACACAGAGAAAGGGGAAAAGGGATGGTGGTTGTGATCCTGTCTGGGTGTGTACGTATAGTTAGGTCCTCGTGCAGGCCAGGGTTGTTCTGCTAGGGAATGACACACGGATGCACAGTTCTTTTTACAGTCTTTTACTACACATTCAGGACTGTACAGCAAATACATTGATGCGGTGCATACAACACTTGGGACAATGTCATGAAAGCATTCTCAAGTTTAATTTAGACTGCCCCATCCTTCCTGGCACTTAACCTGTTACACTGGTTTCACATTGCGTATTTTAACTGTCCTTGGGATCCTACTTTTTGCAGGACCCAACGGACCGGAAAGTACAGTGTCATGTGACAACCCGATCAGCTGATTGGTCACATGACCGCATCAGCTGAGCGGTTTAAATCTCCCGCCCGCCGATCAATTTTGACAGGGGCGGGATTTAAACCACTCAGCTGATGCAGTCCTGTAACCGATCAGCTGATTGGGTAGCCCCGCCCCACCGGGTCCTTAAGCCCCAGGAGCTGGACGGCACAGGACACACACCGGAGAGGGGAGGATGTTTTTTTTTAAAATTTTTAACCCTTTGTTAGTTAATTTTACTTTCGCAATATATGTACGTACATTGCGGAAGTGAGATCAAACAGGCAATGCATGCTCCGTACACTAAGATCGGGTCCGGGAAATGATCCGATGTTTTCCCAGACCCGTGCTCCATAGGCCCCCATGTTAATGGCTGCGGATCCAATTGTGTCCAATTTGGTCCGCTGTGCCCAAAATCGGAGCAGTTTCTGATTTTGGGTGCAGCAAAAAATTGGACACAATCGGATCTGACACAAATCGGATGCCATTAAGGGCAAATCCGTGCAGATCCGTTGCCCATAGGGACACATGGGGGCCAAATCGGATCCGTGGCTATTAGTTTTACAATGGACAGCCACGGATCCTCAAAAAACGCAATGTAAAGCAGCCTTAGACGTCTGTTCCCCTCAAACTTGGCACCACAATCCCACACAATAAAGTCACACAATAAAGTCACTGCTCCCACTGGCTATACTATCCACTATTACAGATTCTACTTATTCTACTTACTAACTAAACTACGATGGAATCTCCCCTCTAAGCCTAGAGGCTGCTCCACCCTATTGGACTGCTCCCAGTCCTTATCTACTGGTCCTAGAGACTTGTAGATGAATAAGCTATATAATCAACTATCTACATCTACATGTCTTATAATATGTGCTACGTCACAACTTGTCCTGTTCAGTATTCAGAGCCACTTTCCACCCCTTTACAGCATCAGGGTCCCACACGAGAAAGTCATATAGTTCTCCGTGGCCAGGGTCTCGTGCCACGCACAGGGACCCGTTCTCTATTATGGTGCAGACCGTCGTTGGATTCGCCACATCTCACATCCATTACTATTGCGGCCTGTCTGCCCAAGCCTATGCTAAGCGTCATCTTCTAGACCTTTCTGTGGTAGAGGATGCTCCTTCCTGCCACAAAGTGCAAGGTACTGAACAACCGGCACATCCGACTTGTTACTTTGGAGCACTCTTCACACACCACAACTAAGATGGAGTCTGTCCTTTAAGCCTAAAGGCTGCTCCACCCCCAGTGGACTGCTCCCAGTCCTTATCTACTCAGTCCTGTGGCTGAACAAGTTGACTTACGTCACACATTATACAGTACTCTGCCTACATAACATTCCTATCATACACAACTCTATATAATCACACACTATCCTTAACACTAGCACTTAACGTTTCTATACCTTATAATCTATACATGGAAACATCACATAATATACATAGAAAAAAATACTTCAAGTAGGGGGGTCTGCAAGATCCAGGATTGTGCAGTGACCCCCCTCCTTGAGTAGTGGAGCGTTATGCTCTAAACGGTCATATATTTTTCAGAGTCATCAGGGGTTTTTGGAGGATCCTTCGCAGGAACTTCATCAGGGGTTTTTGGAGGATCCTCCGCAGGAACTTCATCAGGGGTTTTTGGAGGATCCTCCGCAGGAACTTCATCAGGGGTTTTTGGAGGATCCTGTGTGGGAACTACATAAGGGGTTTTTGGAGGATCCTCCGCGGTAACTTCATCAGGGGTTTTTGGAGGATCCTCCGCAGTAACTTCATCAGGGGTTTTTGGAGGATCCTCCGCGGTAACTTCATCAGGGGTTTTTGGAGGATCCTCCGCGGTAACTTCATCAGGGGTTTTTGGAGGATCCTCCGCTGGAACTTCATCAGGGGTTTTTGGCGGATCCTCCGCTGGAACTTCATCAGGGGTTTTTGGAGGATCCTGTGTGGGAACTACATAAGGGGTTTTTGGAGGATCCTCCGTGATAACTTTATCAAGAGTTTCTTGAGGATTGTCTGTACGAACTTCTTTAAAGTTTGCTTTATAACCTAAAAAATAAGATAAAGATGATAATGTTCTGTAAATAAAAAAAAAGGACATGTTCAAGGATTGTAATAGGGCTCTCACATAGGACAGAGATGGAATGAGAGTGAACTGTAGGACAAGACGTCCCCCAGAATCCCACATTGAAGAATCAGCCCAGCAAATGCTTCTCCTTTCCTGACCCTCCTCCCTCGTCATCTATCACACTCTCCCCTTCTCTTATAAGTGGTTTCTTACATCCTTGTAGTTCAGCCTCCTCTTTGCTTCTATCCTCCATTTTATTCGCCTACTCTATTACAGCAAGTTTATTACGTGCGAATGCAATTTGCTATTTCAATACTTTTGTTTATGTTCTTTGGCCTCTACCTACCTTGAACATAATAGTAAAATGAAAACTCACTAGAGATGAGCGAACCTTCTAAAGTTTGGATTTGGTTCGGTTTGCCAAACCTCCGAACCCCATTAAATCAATGGGAGGCAAAATTAAGGGCATAGCAACAATGGGAGCCATAGAAAACACCTTTAAAGGTGCCCAAAAGCTGCTAAACACAGCTCAAATTAGGGCAGACACAACGCAGAGTGCCATCTATTCCCCAGAGTTATAATGTTTATCATTGTGCATTATGGATGCATGGGACAAGGTCTGGCCCATTATTTCAATCTTCAGGTGTAGGCATGGTGCTCAGAGAGCCCTGCTAAATTCAGGAAACAGGCAAGAAGGAGACCCCCCCAAGGAGAGTCTCAGTCATGCCCCATGGCCGTGGAGGATTTACTCGAGGCTGGGCCAGCTGCCTTTTGCTGCTGGCGCGGGGGAAGAGTCATGAGTGGTCGAGGCCTGATCTTGTGGCCCTGGGGGACGGGTTTAAAAAGCAACGGTTTCTGGCTTAGTAGTTAGGGGTAAGAGTTTGTATGGGACCTCTGGGGATGATGGGATTGCAGCTGTGATGGTTTTGCTCTCCACGGGTGGAGCGAGTTCCCAAGGCAACCGTTAAAGTCTATGGCAGTGGTAGGCCATTGGGGGTGCAGGACTTGGGGTGCAGAATAACCGATAGATACGAGGGTTGAAGTCTCCGTTACCTTTACTGATAGAAGTAACAGGTTCATCCAGGGCACTGTCCACAAGAGGTGTTGGGGGCCCGGAGCCTGGAATCAAGTTGGGATACTCCATGCCTGGCGAGTTCTGAGGCCTCCCTGTTGCGATGCTCTTGATGGGTCCTGGCTGCCTGTAGCTATGCTGTGACCCTCTCCTCTCCTGTGTACTGTCTCTGCCCGTATGACAGGCACCTTGAGCCCATTCTGGGTTACTCTCCTCTGGCTACTCTCCCTGAGTTCTCTGGCTGCTGCTGTGTTTCCTGGGCCTCATGCTAGACAAGCGACTTTGAATCTCTCCGTTGTTGACTGCAGTGCCTAGAGTCCCTCACAACCTCGTACTCCGGTGTTCACTCCTGCGCTCTGCACTGAGGTGAGCCTGGCGCCAGCTCCACTCCCCAGGCCTGCTTCTCCACTTTCTCAGACCCTCTCCTATGGGTCCCTCATGCTGGCTAGTCTCTGTTCCGGGACGAGCCTTACTCTGCTCCAGTCCACGGGACCTCTTCACAACCCTCCTAGGTACTGATCTTCTAACCCCACCCCCAGACCAGAATATAGCCGGGGACCTCTCCTTGGACTCGAGTTTCAGAGCTCCCCCTTCTGGCCTGGCGTTGGGAAGCTGTAGTGTGTGGCTTACCTGGTGTGGGTACCTTCCTTGCTTCCAAGCACAGCATGGTTCTCCCATGGGAGACAACGCTATTGTGGTAACCGGACCCTGTGGTGCCACATCTCCACATTTCAAAAACATAAGGCCTGATACAATCAAAGTGGCATCACTTAACCCAGAATAGAAATTGTAGAATGGCTCAGCCTGCATGCATGGCACAGAGTCTAGGACAGGGCCTGGAATTTCAAAGTTTAACATTGATTAGTAACAGAGGGGATGAGTGACAGCTGTAGGATTGTTGGGCTGGGGGCCCTCAAACCTCAAGAAACCACTCCAGTCAGTTTTATTCTCCACAACAGGTAGGTGACACAAATATCGGTTTCACTGAGTACTACCAAAAGAATTATTCAGCTGGGTCTGTGAAATGTATAGGCCATGTGGGCAGGGTGTCCTCAAACCTCATACAACCCTTCCAGTCAATTTTATACCCCGAGACACTTCGTTGGCACGAGTATCAGCTTCACGGATTACTATAGGATGTTGAATTCAGGTGGGTCAGTGACAGGTGTAGGCATGGTGCTCAAAACCTCCGAGGCGTGAGTGGTGAGGTCAGGCCACTTTACCAGTTTTGAAACCTAAAATGCACAAGGGTCCAGTTCCACAGTCATGGCATCGAATTCAGCTGTAGATACTCCTGGACCATCCTCTCTAGGCATTCACTATGTTTCAGACTTGTCCTCTCTTCTGGTGTTGCAAAGGATGGTCTAAAAAAACTGTCTAATGTCTTGAAATACTGGGCCAGACCTTGTCCCAGGCATCCATAGTGCACAATGATGAAAATGTTAACTCTGCGGAATAGATGGCGCATTGCCTGGTGTCTGCCCCTGATTTCAGCTATGTTTTGCAGCTTTAGGCCCCACTGAAGGTGTTTTCTAGGCCTTTGATTTTACTTCCCATTGATTGGAATTGGGTTCAGAAATTTGGCGAACTGTTTCTTGAGCAATTCATCAAACATACAGTGAGTATGCCATTTCACCAAACTGATCCAAAACTTCAAAAGGTTCGCTTGTCTCTAGTCTCACAGAATCCTCCCCCAGACTGGTGTGATGTAACGAGCCTTCTGTAGACAGCAGCTCTGCTCTCACAGAGGACCCCTCACAGAATACTCCCCCCAGACTGGTGTGATGTAACGAGCCTTCTGTAGACAGCGGCTCTGCTCTCACAGAGGCCCCTCACAGAATACTCCCCCCAGACTGGGGTGATGTAACGAGCCTTCTGTAGATGGCGGCTCTGCTCTCACAGAGGCCCCTCACAGAATGCTCCCCTCAGACAGGAGTGATGTAACGAGCCTTCTGTAGACAGCGGCTCTGCTCTCACAGAGGCCCCTCACAGAATACTCCCCCAGACTGGGGTGATGTAACGAGCCTTCTGTAGATGGCGGCTCTGCTCTCACAGAGGCCCCTCACAGAATGCTCCCCCAGACTGGTGTGATGTAACGAGCCTTCTGTAGATGGCGGCTCTGCTCTCACAGAGGACCCCTCACAGAATACTCCCCCAGACTGGTGTGATGTAACGAGCCTTCTGTAGATGGCGGCTCTGCTCTCACAGAGGCCCCTCACAGAATGCTCCCCTCAGACAGGAGTGATGTAACGAGCCTTCTGTAGACAGCGGCTCTGCTCTCACAGAGGACCCCTCACAGAATACTCCCCCCAGACTGGTGTGATGTAACAAGCCTTCTGTAGACAGCGGCTCTGCTCTCACAGAGGGCCCCTCACAGAATACTCCCCCCAGACTGGTGTGGTGTAACAAGCCTTCTGTAGATGGCGGCTCTGCTCTCACAGAGTGATCCCTCACAGAATACTCCCCCCAGACTGTGTGATGCTAACGAGCCTTCTGTAGACAGCGGCTCTGTCGCTCTCACAGAGGGTCCTCACAGAATACTCCCCCCAGACTGGGTGATGTGTTAACGAGCCTTCTGTAGATGGGCCTCATGACTCTCCACAGAGGGTCCTCACAGAATACCCCCCCAGCTGCTAGTGATGTCAACGAGCCTCTGTAGACAGCGGCTCTGCCTCTCACAGGGGTCCCCTCACAGAATACTCCCCCCAGACTGGTGTGATGAATGAGCCTTCTGTAGATGGTGGCTCTGCTCTAACAGAGGGCCCCTCACAGAATACTCCCCCCAGACTGGTGGATTGTAACGAGCCTTCTGTAACAGCGGCTCTGGCTCACACGAGGGTCCCTCACAGAATACTCCCCAAGACTGGTACGTGTCAACAAGCCCGTTGTAGACTAGCGGCTCTGCTCTCACAGAGGTCCCTCACAGAATACTCCCCCCAGACTGGTGTGATGTAATGAGCCTTCTGTAGACAGCAGCTCTGCTCTCACAGAGGGCCCCTCACAGAAACTCCCCCAGACTGTGTGATGTAACGAGCCTTCTGTAGACAGCGGCTCTGCTCTCACAGAGGTCCCTCACAGAATACTCCCAAGACTGGTGTGGTGTAACAAGCCTTCTGTAGACAGCGGCTCTGCTCTCACAGAGGGTCCTCACAGAATACCCCCCAGACTGGTGTGATGTAACGAGCCTTCTTAGACAGCGGCTCTGCTCTCACAGAGGGTTCCTCACAGAATACTCCAAGACTGGAGTGATGTAACGAGCCTTCTGTAGACAGCGGTCTGCTCTCACAGAGGTCCCTCACAGAATACTCCCCCAGATGGTATGATGTAAGACCTTCTGTAGATGGTGGCTTGCCTCACAGAGGCCCCTCACGAATACCCCCCAGATGGGTATGAATGCCTCCTGTAGATGGCGGCCTCTTCACAGAGGCCCCTCACAGAATACTTCCCCCAGACTGGTGTGATGTAACGAGCTTCTGTAACAGCGCTCTGCTCACAGAGGATCCCTCACAGAATACTCCCCCCAGACTGGTGTGATGTAATGAGCCTTCTGTAGATGGCAGCTCTGCTCTCACAGAGGGTCCCTCACAAATACTCCCAGACTGGTGTGATGTAACAGCCTCTGTAGACAGCGGCTCTGCTCTCACAGAGGGTCCTCACAGAATACTCCCCCCAGATGGTGTGATGTAATGAGCCTTCTGTAGACAGCAGCTCTGCTCTCACAGAGGCCCTCACAGAATACTCCTCCCAGACTGGTGTGATGTAACGAGCCTTCTGTAGATGGTGGCTCTGCTCTCACAGAGGCCCTCACAGAATACTCCCCCCAGACTGGTGTGATGTAACGAGCCTTCTGTAGACAGCGGCTCTGCTCTCACAGGGGTCCCTCACAGAATCTCCCAAGACTGGTGTGGTGTAACAAGCCTTCTGTAGACAGCGGCTCTGCTCTCACAGAGGGCCCCTCACAGAATACTCCCCCAGACTAATGTGATGTAATGAGCCTTCTGTAGACAGCAGCTCTGCTCTCACAGAGGACCCTCACAGAATACTCCCCCAGACTGGTGTGATGTAACGAGCCTTCTGTAGACAGCGGCTCTGCTCTCACAGAGGGTCCCTCACAGAATACTCCCCCAGACTGTATGATGTAACGAGCCATCTGTAGATGGCGCTCTGCTCTCACAGAGGCCCCTCACAGAATACTTCCCCCAGACTGGAGTGATGTAACGAGCCTTCTGTAGATGGCGCTCTCTCTAACAGGGATCCTCACAGAATACTCCCCCAGATGGTGTATGTAAGAGCCTTCTGTAGAAGCGGCTCGCTCTACAGAGGACCTCACAGAATACTCCCCCCAGACTGGTGTGATGTAACGACCTTCTGTAGAGGCGGCTCTGCTCTCACAGAGGACCCCTCACAGAATACTCCCCCAGACTGGTGTGATGTAACGAGCCTTCTGTAGACAGCGGCTCTGCTCTCACAGAGGTCCTCACAGAATACTCCCCCCAGACTGGGTGATGTAACGAGCCTTCTGTAGACAGCGGCTCTGCTCTCACAGAGGCCTCACAGAATACCCCCCCAGACTGTATGATGTAACGAGCCTTCTGTAGATGGCGGCTCTGCTCTCACAGAGGCCCTCACAGAATACTCCCCAGACTGTGTGATGTAACGAGCCTTCTGTAACGCGCTCTGCTCTACAGAGGGCCCTCACAGAATACTCCCCCAGACTGGTGTGATGTAACGAGCCTCTGTAGAGGCGGCTCTGCTCTCACAGAGGGTCCTCACAGAATACTCCCAGACTGTGTGATGTAACAGCCTTCTGTAGATGCGGCTCTGCTCTCACAGAGGGTCCTCACAGAATACCCCCAGACTGGTGTGATGTAAAGCTTCTGTAGACAGCGGCTCTGCTCTCACAGAGGGTCCCTCACAGAATACTCCCCCAGACTGGTGTGATGTAATGAGCCTTCTGTAGACAGCGGCTCTGCTCTAACAGAGGGTCCCTCACAGAATACTCCCCCCAGACTGGTGTGATGTAAGCCTTCTGTAGATGGCGGCTCTGCTCTCACAGAGCCCCTCACAGAATACTCCCCCCAGACTGGAGTGATGTAACGAGCTTCTTAGATGGCGGCTCTGCTCTCACAGAGGCCCCTCACAGAATACCCCCAGACTGGTGTAATGTAACGAGCCTTCTGTAGAGCGGCTCTGCTCTCACAGAGGCCCCTCACAGAATACTCCCCCAGACTGGTTGATGTAACGAGCCTTCTGTAGACGCGGCTCCCCCAGACTGGTGTGATGTAACAAGCCTTCTGTAGACAGCGGCTCTGCTCTCACAGAGGGTCCTCACAGAATACTCCCCCCAGACTGGTGTGATGTAATGAGCCTTCTGTAGACAGCAGCTCTGCTCTCACAGAGGCCCCTCACAGAATACTCCTCCCAGACTGGTGTGATGTAACGAGCCTTCTGTAGATGGTGGCTCTGCTCTCACAGAGGCCCCTCACAGAATACTCCCCCCAGACTGGTGTGATGTAACGAGCCTTCTGTAGACAGCGGCTCTGCTCTCACAGGGGGTCCCTCACAGAATACTCCCCAAGACTGGTGTGGTGTAACAAGCCTTCTGTAGACAGCGGCTCTGCTCTCACAGAGGGCCCCTCACAGAATACTCCCCCAGACTAATGTGATGTAATGAGCCTTCTGTAGACAGCAGCTCTGCTCTCACAGAGGACCCCTCACAGAATACTCCCCCCAGACTGGTGTGATGTAACGAGCCTTCTGTAGACAGCGGCTCTGCTCTCACAGAGGGTCCCTCACAGAATACTCCCCCAGACTGGTATGATGTAACGAGCCATCTGTAGATGGCGGCTCTGCTCTCACAGAGGCCCCTCACAGAATACTTCCCCCAGACTGGAGTGATGTAACGAGCCTTCTGTAGATGGCGGCTCTGCTCTCACAGAGGGCCCCTCACAGAATACTCCCCCCAGACTGGTGTGATGTAACGAGCCTTCTGTAGACAGCGGCTCTGCTCTCACAGAGGACCCCTCACAGAATACTCCCCCAGACTGGTGTGATGTAATGAGCCTTCTGTAGACAGCGGCTCTGCTCTCACAGAGGACCCCTCACAGAATACTTCCCCCAGACTGGTGTGATGTAACGAGCCTTCTGTAGATGGCGGCTCTGCTCTCACAGAGGGTCCTCACAGAATACTCCCCCAGACTGGTGTGGTGTAACAAGCCTTCTGTAGATGGAGGCTCTGCTCTCACAGAGGGTCCCTCACAGAATACTCCCCCCAGACTGGTGTGGTGTAACAAGCCTTCTGTAGATGGCGGCTCTGCTCTCACAGAGGTTCCCTCACAGAATACTCCCCCCAGACTGGTGTGATGTAACGAGCCTTCTGTAGATGGCGGCTCTGCTCTCACAGAGGCCCTCACAGAATACCCCCTCCAGACTGGTGTGATGTAACGAGCCTTCTGTAGACAGCGGCTCTGCTCTCACAGAGGGATCCCTCACAGAATACTCCCCCCAGACTGGTGTGATGTAACGAGCCTTCTGTAGATAACAGCTCTGCTCTCACAGAGGGTCCTCACAGAATACTCCCCCAGACTGGTGTGATGTAATGAGCCTTCTGTAGACAGCGGCTCTGCTCTCACAGAGGGTCCCCTCACAGAATACTCCCCAAGACTGGTGTGGTGTAACAAGCCTTCTGTAGACAGCGGCTCTGCTCTCACAGAGGGTCCTCACAGAATACCTCCCCCCAGACTGGTGTGATGTAATGAGCCTTCTGTAGACAGCAGCTCTGCTCTCACAGAGGGCCCCTCACAGAATACTCCCCCCAGACTGGTGTGATGTAACGAGCCTTCTGTAGACAGCGGCTCTGCTCTCACAGAGGGTCCCTCACAGAATACTCCCCAAGACTGGTGTGGGTTAACAAGCCTTCTGTAGACAGCGGCTCTGCTCTCACAGAGGGTCCTCACAGAATACTCCCCCAGACTGGTGTGATGTAATGAGCCTTCTGTAGACAGCAGCTCTGCTCTCACAGAGGGTCCCTCACAGAATACTCCCCAAGACTGGTGTGGTGTAACAAGCCTTCTGTAGACAGCGGCTCTGCTCTCACAGAGGGTCCTCACAGAATACTCCCCCAGACTGGTGTGATGTAACGAGCCTTCTGTAGACAGCGGCTCTGCTCTCACAGAGGTCCCCTCACAGAATACTCCCCAGACTGGTGTGATGTAACAAGCCTTCTGTAGAGGGCTCTGCTCTCACAGAGGGTCCCTCACAGAATACTCCCCCAGACTGGTGTGATGTAACGAGCCTTCTGTAGACAGCGGCTCTGCTCTACAGAGGACCCCTCACAGAATACCCCCAGATGGTGTGAGTGTATACAAGCCTCTGTAGACAGCGGCTCTGCTCTCACAGAGGACCCCTCACAGAATACCACCCTAGACTGGTGTGTGTAACGAGCCTTCTGTAGACAGCGGCTCTGCTCTCACAGAGGAGCCCTCACAGAATCTCCCCCCAGACTGGTGTGATGTAACTGAGCCTCTGTAGAACAGCGGCTCTGCTCTCACAGAGGCCCCTCACAGAATACTCCCCCAGACTGGTGTGATGTAACGAGCTTCTGTAGAAGGTCGCTCTGCTCTCACAGAGGACCCCTCACAGAATACTCCCCCAGACTGGTGTGATGTAACGAGCCTTCTGTAGACAGCGGCTCTGCTCTCACAGAGGGTCCCTCACAGAATACTCCCCCCAGACTGGTGTGATGTAAGAGCCTTCTGTAGATGGCGGCTCTGCTCTCACAGAGGCCCTCACAGAATACCCCCAGACTGGTGTGATGTAACGAAGCGCTTCTGTAGACAGGGCTCCCTGACTCTCCCCAACTAGAGGGCCTCACAGAATAACCCCCAGACTATGTGATGTAAGAGACCTTCCTGTAGAAGCACTCTGCTCTCACAGAGGCCCCTCACAGTAATACCTTCCCCAGAGCTGGTTGTTCAAGAGGCCTTCTGAATGACGCCCGCTGTCACAGATGAGCCCTCGTAGTCCGCCGGCTCTGTGTCTCACGAGGGCCCCTTCACAGATTGCTCCCCAGGACTCGGTGTGATGATACAGATGCTGCATGTAGAGGCTCTGGACGCTCTCACAGAGGGCCCTCACAGAATACTCCCCCAGACTGGTGTGTGTAACGAGCCTTCTGTGACAGGGCTCTGCTCTCACAGAGGCCCCTCACAGAATACTTCCACCCATGACTGTGTGTTGTGTAACGAGCCTTCTGTAACAGCGGCTCTGCTCTCACAAGAGTCCCCTCAAGGTATTACCCCTCTAGATGGTGTGATGTAACGAGCCTTCTGTAAGGCACTCTGCTCTCACAGAGGGATTCCACAGAACTCTACCCAGACTGGTTGGATCGTACACGGGCCTATCATGTAGCCAGACGGTGGCTCTGCTTCCAAGAGGTCCTCCAGAATACTGACCCCCCAGACTGGGATCCAGTAACGAGCCTTCTGTAAGACAGCGGTCTGCTCTCACAGAGGCACCCTCACAGATATCCCCCCAGACTGGTGTGATGTAACGAGCTTCTGTAGACAGTGAGCTCTTCTCACAGACCAGGATCCTCCCAGAATACTCCCCAGAACTGGCTGTGATGTAACGAGGCCTTCTGTCGACAGCGGGCTCTGCCTCACAGAAGGACCCCCAAGAATATGCTCCCTACGAGATCTGGTGGTGAACTGTTACAAGCCTCTGTACAGAATCCCCGCTGGTTCTAAGAGCTCCTCACAGATGACTCCTCCTCCAGAGGTGCCAGTAAAGAGTCCCTTCTGATAGGACGGGTCTGCCTCTCAAGAGGCCCCTCACAGAATACCTCCCCCAGACTGGTCGTGAGAATACGGCCTTCGTAGGAGGTGTCGCCTCTACTAGAGGCATCCTCTCACAGATACTCCCCCAACTGAGATGTGATTCAACGAGCTTGTAAGATGGCTTCTGCTCTCACAGAGGCTCCCCACAGAAAAATCCCCCCAGACTGTGTGTGTTAACGAGCCTTCTGTAGACAGCGGCTCTGCTCTCACAGAGGCCTCACAGAATACCCCCAGATGGTGTGATGTAACGAGCCTTTGTAGAGGGCCTGCTCTCACAGAGGCCTCACAGAATACCCCCCGACTGGTGTGTGTAACAAGCCTTCTGTAGAGGGCTCTGCTCTCACAGAGGGCCTCACAGAATACTCCCCCAGACTGTGTGATGTAAGAGCCTTCGTGACAGCGCTCTGCTCTCACAGAGGACCCCTCACAGATACCCCCCAGACTGGTGTGTGTAACAGCCTTCTGTAGACAGCGGCTCTGCTCTCACAGAGGCCCTCACAGAATACCCCAGACTGTGTGTGTAAGAGCCTTCTGTAGACAGCGGCTCTGCTCTCACAGAGGCCTCACAGATACTCCCCCAGACTGGTGTGATGTAAGAGCCTTCTGTAGACAGCGCTCTGCTCTCACAGAGGCCTCACAGAATACTCCCAGATGGTTGATGTAACGAGCCTCTGTAGTGGCTTGCTCTCACAGAGGCCTACAGAATACTCCCAGATGGTTGATGTAACGAGCTTTGAGACAGCGGCTCTGCTCTCACAGAGGGCCCTCAGAATACTCCCCAGATGGTGTGATGTACGAGCCTTCTGTAATGGGGCTCTGCTTCACAGAGCCTCACAATCCCCAACTGGTGTGTGTAACAGCTCTGTAGAGGCTCTGCTCTCACGAGGCCTCACAGAATACTCCCCAGACTATGTATGTAATGAGCCTTCTTAAGCGCTCTGCTCTCAAGAGGCCCTACAGATACTCCCCGACTGTGTGTGTACAGCCTTCTGTAGAGGCTTGCTCTCCAGGGCCCCTCACAGAATACTCCCAGACTATGTGATGTAAGAGCCTTCTGTAGACCAGCTCTGCTCTCACGAGGACCTCACAGAATACCCCCAGACTGGTGTGATGTAACGAGCCTCTGTAGACAGGGCTCTGCTCCACAGAGGTCCCTCACAAAATCCCCAGACTGGTTGATTAACGAGCCTCTGTAGAGGCTCTGCTCTCACAGAGGACCTCCAGAATACTCCCCAACTGGTGATGTAACGAGCCTTTGTAGACAGCGCTTGCTCTCAAGAGGCCCTCACAGAATACTCCCCCAGACTGGTGTGATGTAACGAGCCTTGTAGATGCGGCTCTGCTCTCAAGAGGGTCCTCACAGAATACCCCCAGACTGGTGTGATGTAACGAGCTCTGTAGATGGCGTCTGCTCTCACAGAGGGTCCTCACAGAATATCCCCCAGATGGGTGATGTAAGGCCTTCTGTAGATGCGCTCTGCTCTCACAGAGGCCCTCACAGAATACTCCCACTGGTGTGTGTAAAGCCTTCTGTAGATGCGGCTCTGCTCTCACAGTGCCCTCACAGAATACTCCCAGACTGGTGTGTGTAAGAGCCTTCTGTAGACAGCACTCTGCTCTCACAGAGGTCCCTCACAGAAACCCCCCAGATGGTGTGATGTACGAGCTTCTGTAGACAGCGGCTCTGCTCTCACAGAGGTCCCTCACAGAATCCCAGACTGGGTGATGTAACGAGCCTTCTGTAGACAGCGGCTCGCTTACAGAGGCCCTCACAGATACTCCCCAACTGGGTGATTAACGAGCCTTCTGTAACAGCGGCTTGCTCTCACAGAGGCCTCACAGATACTCCCCAATGGTGTGATGTAACGAGCCTTCTGTAGAAGCGGCTCTGCTCTCACAGAGGGCCCCTCACAGAATACTCCCCCCAGACTGGTGTGATGTAACGAGCCTTCTGTAGACAGCGCTCTGCTCTCACAGAGGGTCCTCACAGAATACTCCCCCAGACTGGTGTGATGTAACGAGCCTTCTGTAGATGCGGCTCTGCTCTCACAGAGGCCCCTCACAGAATACTCCCCCAGACTGGTGTGATGTAATGAGCCTTCTGTAGACAGCGGCTCTGCTCTCACAGAGGGCCCCTCACAGAATACTCCCCCCAGACTGGTGTGATGTAACGAGCCTTCTGTAGACAGCAGCTCTGCTCTCACAGAGGGCCCCTCACAGAATACTCCCACCAGACTGGTGTGATGTAACGAGCCTTCTGTAGACAGCAGCTCTGCTCTCACAGAGGGCCCCTCACAGAATACTCCCCCAGACTGGTGTGATGTAACGAGCCTTCTGTAAACAACGGCTCTGCTCTCACAGAGGATCCCTCACAGAATACTCCCCCCAGACTGGGGTGATGTAACGAGCCTTCTGTAGATAGCGGCTCTGCTCTCACAGAGGACCCCTCACAGAATACTCCCCCCAGACTGGTGTAATGTAACGAGCCTTCTGTAGATGGTGGCTCTGCTCTCACAGAGGGTCCTCACAGAATACTCCCCCCAGACTGGTGTGATGTAACGAGCCTTCTGTAGATGGTGGCTCTGCTCTCACAGAGGGCCCCTCACAGAATACTCCCCCAGACTGGTGTGATGTAACAAGCCTTCTGTAGATGGTGGCTCTGCTCTCACAGAGGATCCCTCACAGAATACTCCCCCCAGACTGGTGTGATGTAACAAGCCTTCTGTAGATGGTGGCTCTGCTCTCACAGAGGCCCCTCACAGAATACTCCCCCCAGACTGGTGTGATGTAACGAGCCTTCTGTAGATGGTGGCTCTGCTCTCACAGAGGCCCCTCACAGAATACTCCCCCCAGACTGGTGTGATGTAACGAGCCTTCTGTAGATGGTGGCTCTGCTCTCACAGAGGATCCCTCACAGAATACTCCCCCCAGACTGGTGTGATGTAACGAGCCTTCTGTAGATGGCGGCTCTACTCTCACAGAGGGTCCCTCACAGAATACTCCCCCCAGACTGGTGTGATGTAACGAGCCTTCTGTAGACAGTGGCTCTGCTCTCACAGAGGACCCCTCACAGAATACTCCCCCCAGACTGGTGTGATGTAATGAGCCTTCTGTAGATGGCGGCTCTGCTCTCACAGAGGACCCCTCACAGAATACTCCCCCAGACTGGTGTGATGTAACGAGCCTTCTGTAGATGGCGGCTCTGCTCTCACAGAGGATCCCTCACAGAATACTCCCCCCAGACTGGTGTGATGTAACGAGCCTTCTGTAGGTGGCGGCTCTGCTCTCACAGAGGGCCCCTCACAGAATACTCCCCCCAGACTGGTGTGATGTAACGAGCCTTCTGTAGATGGCGGCTCTGCTCTCACAGAGGCCCCTCACAGAATACTCCCCCCAGACTGGTGTGATGTAACGAGCCTTCTGTAGATGGCGGCTCTGCTCTCACAGAGGATCCCTCACAGAATACTCCCCCAGACTGGTGTGATGTAACGAGCCTTCTGTAGATGGCGGCTCTGCTCTCAGAGAACCCCTCACAGAATACTCCCCCAGACTGGTGTGATGTAACGAGCCTTCTGTAGATGACGGCTCTGCTCTCACAGAGGGCCCCTCATAGAATACTCCCCCCAGACTGGTGTGATGTAACGAGCCTTCTGTAGATGGCGGCTCTGCTCTCACAGAGGCCCCTCACAGAATACTCCCCCCAGACTGGTGTGATGTAATGAGCCTTCTGTAGATGGTGGCTCTGCTCTCACAGAGGGTCCCTCACAGAATATTCCCCCTGACTGGTGTGATGTAATGAGCCATCTGTAGATGGCGGCTCTGCTCTCACAGAGGCCCCTCACAGAATACTCCCCCCAGACTGGTGTGATGTAACGAGCCTTCTGTAGATGGCGGCTCTGCTCTCACAGAGGACCCCTCACAGAATACTCCCCCCAGACTGGTGTGATGTAACGAGCCTTCTGTAGACAGCGGCTCTGCTCTCACAGAGGACCCCTCACAGAATACTCCCCCCAGACTGGTGTGATGTAACGAGCCTTCTGTAGATGGCGGCTCTGCTCTCACAGAGGCCCCTCACAGAATACTCCCTCCAGACTGGTGTGGTGTAACGAGCCTTCTGTAGATGGCGGCTCTGCTCTCACAGAGGGTCCCCACAGAATACTCCCCCCAGACTGGTGTGATGTAATGAGCCTTCTGTAGACAGCGGCTCTGCTCTCACAGAGGACCCCTCACAGAATACTCCCCCCAGACTGGTGTGATGTAATGAGCCTTCTGTAGACAGCGGCTCTGCTCTCACAGAGGATCCCTCACAGAATACTCCCCCCAGACTGGTGTGATGTAACGAGCCTTCTGTAGACAGCAGCTCTGCTCTCACAGAGGCCCCTCACAGAATACTCCCCCCAGACTGGTGTGATGTAACGAGCCTTCTGTAGATAGCGGCTCTGCTCTCACAGAGGGTCCCTCACAGAATACTCCCCTCAGATGCAGCAGTAAGACCCCCCGGTATTGTACTTACAGCAGTAGGTAACACCAATGACTGCAATCTTCAAGATTATCGAAAAGAAGAGTGAAATCCCGAAGGCTTCTCCTGAGAAGACGCCTAAAAAATAACATAAATGAATTAGATTTCGGTTTTATCCATCCGTTTACAAGCAAAACGAGAAGTGATGATTATTACACAGGATGTGAGCGACGGCTCTGGAAGGTCCAAGAAGATCCAGGTCCGGTCAGGGAAGGTTATATACAAACTAGATGGTGGCCCGATTCTAAAGAATCGGGTAGTCTAGAATCTATATATAGTTTATTTAGTAATAGGGGAGTGCTGTGAAATTAATTATGTGTATACAGGCGGCTCAGCGGTCAGCAGAGTATACGGTGGCTCAGCGGTCAGCAGTGAGTGCGGTGGCTCAGCGGTCAGCAGTGAGTGCGGTGGCTCAGCGGTCAGCAGTGAGTGCGGTGGCACAGGCTGGGGGTCAGAGGAGAGCGGAGGCTGGGGGGGGGTCAGAGGAAAGCGGAGGCTGGGGTGGGGGGGGTCAGAGGAGAGCGGGGCTGGCGGGGGGGTCAGAGGGAGGGCGGGAGGGCTGGGGGGGGTCAGAGGAGAGCGGAGGCTGGGGGGGGTCAGAGGGAGGAGGCGGAGGCTGGGGGGGGGGTCAGAGGAGAGCGGAGGCTGGGGGGGGTCAGAGGAGAGCGGAGGCTGGGGGGGTCAAGGGAGGAGGCTGGGAGGCTGGGGGGGGTCAGAGGAGAGCGGAGGCTGGGGGGGGTCAGAGGAGAGCGGAGGCTGGGGGGGTCAGAGGAGAGCGGAGGCTGGGGGGGTCAGAGGAGAGCGGAGGCTGTGGGGGGGTCAGAGGAGAGCGGAGGCTGGGGAGGGTCAGAGGAGAGCGGAGGCTGGGGGGGGTCAGAGGAGAGCGGAGGCTGGGGGGGGTCAGAGGAGAGCGGAGGCTGGGGGGGGTCAGAGGAGAGCGGAGGCTGGGGGGGGTCAGAGGAGAGCGGAGGCTGGGGGGGGGTCAGAGGAGAGCGGAGAGGCTGGGGGGGTCAGAGGAGAGCGAGGCTGGGGGGTCAGAGGAGAGCGGAGGCTGGGGGGGTCAGAGGAGAGCGGAGGCTGGGGGGGGTCAGAGGAGAGCGGAGGCTGGGGGGGTCAGAGGAGGCAGAGGAGAGGCTGGGGGGTCAGAGGAGGCAGAGGAGAGGCTGGGGGGTCAGAGGAGGCAGAGGAGAGGCTGGGGGGGTCAGAGGAGAGCGGAGGCTGGGGGGGTCAGAGGAGGCAGAGGAAGGCTGGGGGGTCAGAGGAGGCAGAGGAGAGGCTGGGGGGTCAGAGGAGGCAGAGGAGAGGCTGGGGGGTCAGAGGAGGCAGAGGAGAGGCTGGGGGGTCAGAGGAGGCAGAGGAGAGGCTGGGGGGTCAGAGGAGGCAGAGGAGAGTCTGGGGGTCAGAGGAGGCAGAGGAGAGTCTGGGGGGTCAGAGGAGGCAGAGGAGAGTCTGGGGGGTCAGAGGAGAGGCAGTAGGAGAAGTCTGGGGGGTCAGAGGAGGCAGAGGAGAGTCTGGGGGGTCAGAGGAGGCAGAGGAGAGTCTGGGGGGTCAGAGGAGGCAGAGGAGAGTCTGGGGGGTCAGAGGAGGCAGAGGAGAGGCTGGGGGGTCAGAGGAGGCAGAGGAGAGGCTGGGGGGTCAGAGGAGGCAGAGGAGAGGCTGGGGGGTCAGAGGAGGCAGAGGAGAGGCTGGGGGGTCAGAGGAGGCAGAGGAGAGGCTGGGGGGTCAGAGGAGGCAGAGGAGAGGCTGGGGGGTCAGAGGAGGCAGAGGAGGAGGCTGGGGGGTCAGAGGAGGCAGAGGAGAGGCTGGGGGGGGTCAGAGGAGAGCGGAGGCTGGGGGGGTCAGAGGAGAGCGGAGGCTGGGGGGGTCAGAGGAGAGCGGAGGCTGGGGGGTCAGAGGAGAGCGGAGGCTGGGGGGGTCAGAGGAGAGCGGAGGCTGGGGGGTCAGAGGAGAGCGCAGGCTGGGGGGGTCAGAGGAGAGCGCAGGCTGGGGGGTCAGAGGAGGCAGAGGAGAGGCTGGGGGGTGAGAGGAGGCAGAGGAGAGGCTGGGGGGTCAGAGGAGGCAGAGGAGAGGCTGGGGGGTCAGAGGAGGCAGAGGAGAGGCTGGGGGGTCAGAGGAGGCAGAGGAGAGGCTGGGGGGTCAGAGGAGGCAGAGGAGAGGCTGGGGGGTCAGAGGAGGGAGAGGAGAGGCTGGGGGGTCAGAGGAGAGTCTGGGGGGGGTCAGAGGAGAGCGGAGGCTGGGGGGGTCAGAGGAGAGCGGAGGCTGGGGGGGTCAGAGGAGGCAGAGGAGAGGCTGGGGGGTCAGAGGAGGCAGAGGAGAGGCGTGGGGGGGTCAGAGGAGGCAGAGAGAGGCTGGGGGGTCAGAGGAGGCAGAGGAGAGGCTGGGGGGTCAGAGGAGGCAGAGGAGAGGCTGGGGGGTCAGAGGAGGCAGAGGAGAGGCTGGGGGGTCAGAGGAGGCAGAGGAGAGTCTGGGGGGGTCAGAGGAGGCAGAGGAGAGTCTGGGGGGTCAGAGGAGGCAGAGGAGAGGCTGGGGGGTCAGAGGAGGCAGAGGAGAGGCTGGGGGGTCAGAGGAGGCAGAGGAGAGGCTGGGGGGTCAGAGGAGGCAGAGGAGAGGCTGGGGGGTCAGAGGAGGCAGAGGAGAGGCTGGGGGGTCAGAGGAGGCAGAGGAGAGGCTGGGGAGGGTCAGAGGAGAGGCTGGGGGGGTCAGAGGAGGCAGAGGAGAGGCTGGGGGGTCAGAGGAGGCAGAGGAGAGGCTGGGGGGTCAGAGGAGGCAGAGGAGAGGCTGGGGGTCAGAGGAGGCAGAGGAGAGGCTGGGGGGTCAGAGGAGGAGAGGGAGAGGCTGGGGGGTCAGAGGAGCAAGGAGAGGCTGGGGGGTCAGAGAGGAGAGGAGGCTGGGGGTCAGAGGGAGAGAGGCTTGGGGGTCAGAGGAGGCAGAGGAGAGGCTGGGGGTCAGAGGAGGCAGAGGAAGGCTGGGGGTCAGAGGAGGGAGAGGAGAGGCTGGGGGGTCAGAGGAGAGCGAGGCTGGGGGTCAGAGAGAGCAGGCTGGGGGTCAGGAGGAGGAGCTGGGGGGTCAGAGGAGAGCGAGGCGGGGTGGGTCAGAGGAGAGAGGAGAGCTGGGGGGTCAGAGGAGAGGAGAGCTGGGGTGGGTCAGACGGCAGGAGCGAGAGGGCTGGGGGGTCAGAGGAGGAGCGGAGTCTGGGGGGGGTCAGAGAGAGAGCGTGAGGAGCTGTGGGGGGTCAGAGGAGGCAGGGAGGCTGGGTGGGAGGCGAGGAGAGCTGGGGGTCAGAGGAGCAGAGAGAGGCTGGGGGGTCAGAGGAGCAGGGAGGCTGGGGGTCAGAAGGCGGGGTGGGTCAGAGGAGGCAGAGAGAGGCTGGGGGGTCAGAGGAGGTCAGAGGAGAGGCTGGGGGGTCAGAGGAGCAGAGGAGAGGCTGGGGGGTCAGAGGAGGCAGAGGGAGCTGGGGGGTCAGAGAGAGAGGAGGCTGGGGGGTCAGAGGATGGCAGAGGAGAGGCTGGGGGGTCAGAGGAGGCGAGAGGGGTAGAGGCGTGGGGGGGTCAGAGGAGAGCGGAGGCTGGGGGTCAGAGGAGCGAGGAGAGGGGGGCAGGGCAGGGAGGGTCAGAGGAGCGAGCGGAGGCTGGGGGTCAGAGGAGCAGGAAGGCTGGGGTCAGAGGGCAGAGGAGAGGCTGGGAGAAGGCTGGGGGGTCAGAGGAGCAGGAGAGCTGGGGGGTCAGAGGAGGCAGGAGAGGCTGGGGGGTCAGAGGAGAGCGGAGGCTGGGGGTCAGGACAGCTGGTCAGAGAGCGAGGCTGGGGGGGCTCAGCAGGCAGAGAGCGAGCTGGGGGGGTTCAGAGGAGAGCGAGGTCTGGGGGGTCAGAGGAGAGGGAGCTGGGGGGTCAGAGGAGCAGAGGTGAGGGGTGGGGCAGCTGGGGGGCACAGAGGAGAGCGAGGCTGGGGGGGTCAGAGGAGGGAGGGGGCAAGAGGGCTGGGGGGTCAGAGGAGGCAGAGGAGAGGCTGGGGGGTCAGAGGAGGCAGAGGAGAGGCTGGGGGGGTCAGAGGAGGCGAGGCGGAGGGCGAGGAGAGGGTGGGGGGGTCAGAGGAGGCAGAGGAGAGGCTGGGGGGTCAGAGGAGGCAGAGGAGAGGCTGGGGGGTCAGAGGAGGCAGAGGAGGCTGGGGGGGTCAGAGAGAGAGGAGAGGCTGGGGGGTCAGAGGAGGAGCGGAGAGGACGGAGGCTGGGGGTCAGAGGAGGAGAGCCATCCCTATATCTCTGTCCCCTGAGGCTGCAGCAGGTTGTAAGCGATGCTGCTCCAGCCTGTGTCAGAGTGAGCAGTGTCAGGCAGAGCGGACTGAATGGAGTCTATGGTACCTGGAGGTCGGGCTGTAACTAACTGTTCCTCCGTTCTCCTCCATCGCTGTGTCCGTCCTCCATGTCTCCGGGGTCTGATGAGGGGAATCTCCTGCGTCAGAGGGGTCTGAGCGGGCTTCAGCAGCAGTGGTGGCTGCCATCTTGGGCAGGAGTCTTCCCCTGTGTCTGGCGGCCCGTGCTTCTGAGGAAGTGGGATATATTGCGCGGCTGGTGACGCCGCACCACAGGATTCCGAAGCGGGCTGTGTTCCCTTTCTTTTAGGCGCCAAAGAGGGATCCCTGTTCGCAGCGGCTCGCTTGTGAGCGCGCTCAGCGCTCGTGGGTCTGCTGCTTCCGCTTCCGGTGTTTGACACAGGAGGGAGGCCATCACGGAAGCGGAAGCGGATTTTGGGCGGAAGTGGCCTTCGGGTTTTATATAATAGATAGTCCACCTGTCTGTGTGTAAGTATATACTGTGCATAGATGCAAAACCTAACAATACAATGATTCTCAGCTCCCCCTCGTTCTGTAATGTCCATAGTCTAATTCCAAAATGAGGAAAGAGATTCCAGCAACTCCTCAGGAAAAGTTCATACAAAATCAAAATGCTCCTTGGATATCTTTTGTTTTTTTTTCTAAATAAAATAATGCTTTTCTATTGACTTTTCCTGAGCAGTTGCTGGAATCTCTTCCTTTTACTGTACATAGATGTGGTGTATGTATTATATAATTGCCGTAGCTGACTTCCGTCGGAGCGGCGCGACTTCCGGTGGCTTTGTTAGCGAGTCCTGGGTGATTCTCCTGGACTGTCCGGAGCTGCGAAGCAATGGCTGCATAGCGGCCATTGCGAGCAGGAAACATCCACATCCACCACCACCACCACCACCACCACCACCGTAGGCTCCCATCACTTACCCACTGAGGACGGATCACTTCCAGCACCTCTTCACATGGCAGTGCTCTTAACTTCTGAATCTACCTCTCCCCAGTGAGTCAATCAGCACATCTTCACTCACACACAGACCTGAGATGTGATTAACCCCCTGTGCACCATTCAGGTTTAGCCCAGCAAAGCACTCATCCCCACAGGTTCAGCCGCTCATTAGGCTCATGAATGTATCGGATCTTCAGCACTCACACTCAGCTGTTTTACTCAGCTCATGAAAACCCTTCAGCTCTTAACCCCCTGTACATCGGACAGGTTTCACACACCACACACAATCAGGAAAACCGGCCCATGTGAACACAGACCTGCACTGATAACCCATCTGATGCACCCGGCCAGGGGCCACGTCACCACACCTCACTTTCTCCGCACTTCACTCACTTTCTCCGCACACATACACACACACACACACATACTCCGCTATACTTACCACCGGCCCTGCATCACCGACATGTCGCCGCCCCCGAACTACTCGATCAAATATCGCGTCCAATAAGTCTCGCCAAACTTGCCGGACCCCATATTGTATCCAGTCGTCCGCGGGCGCCGACATGTCAACTCAGGATCCAGCCGGCAGGGAAGACGTAGGGTCGGTGCTAACTATAGCGAAGTGTCTGTGTGTATGTATGTATGTGTGTGCTGACCACTCTGCCCACAGCGCTGCACTCAGCATTCTGCCCACGCCACTGTGCTCACCAATCTCACCGCACTCACTGCTAACCACTGAGCCACCGCACTCACTGCTAACCACTGAGCCACCGCACTCACTGCTAACCACTGAGCCACCGCACTCACTGCTAACCACTGAGCCACCCCACTCACTGCTAACCACTGAGCCGCCTGTATACACACAATTCATTTCACCGCACTCCCCTAACTATTAGTAAATATACTAATATGGATTCTAGACTACCCGATTCTTTCGAATCGGCCCGCCATCTATATATATATATGTGACTATATAGGAATTATCAGTATTATGTATGTGCTTATGTATACATTAGTGAGTCGCACCTATTCTGCAAGGACTTGCAACGCCCGCTTGGCGGCCATTGCGAGTGAGGCTTTGCGAATCAGTGGTGCCGGCAATGCTTCACAGGTCGCGTGGGCGCTGCGCCCACGCCCACAACGACGGAAACAGCGCCGAAACCTACGGAAGTGCGTTAGGGAAATTATATATTACATACTGATAATCTATTATATAATTGCTGTAGCGACTTCCCTCGCACACGCCGCTACCTCCGTGGCTTTGTTCGTGGACGCGCATCGCCCACGCGACTCACTCGCAATGCCCACAAAGGGGGCGTTGGGAGTCGTTGCAGCAGCCAGAGCAATGCCCTATACACAGATTCTAGAATCCCGATGCAATCGCATCGGGCTCACAGCTAGTAGTATATATGACGCACCCCAAGGCCAGGGTACTCGGACCCCGGGGGTTGTTTTAAGGGACTGTCACCGGTGGCCGGGCTCGTGGCACTGGTGGTCACGAAAAAGGGGTTTAATAAAAATAAAATGATAAAAAGTTTTTTAACGTGACGCCACCTGCAGTATCTGGTGATGGCACCAGCGCTGCCAGCAGACCTCCGGGGACGATGGGTAGGCAGCCGGATGATGTCGCTCCCTGCAGGCGGAGCAAAGTCCCCAGGGCAGTGAGGTAAAGATAATGGTTTTACACACAGGAACAGCTCTATAGGAGGTGACCAATTTAATAGAAATAAGACACAGGAAACCTTCTTACTCTGCACGGGTGTTTACTGGTGACGTGAAGCAGCGTTTGAGATTACACAGCCATTGTTATCGGTACACAGTCACTTGGTCTCAGGTAGCTGGCCGAGTAGTCACCAAAGGATGCAAAGTCTCCCTGAGGCCCTCAACGATGTTCCTCTGGTAACAACCTCTGTCCTTTTCACTCACTACGCTCTCCTTACTATCCGTGCGCAGCCCTGCCTCTTACTACCAGGCCCATTTGGTATGTAGAGGTTACCCTTCTCTCTAAGGGGCTCAACCTGGTTTGGAGCTCCTGGTGGGGACGTGCATGTCGGACCAGGTCAGGGCCCTATATAAGGCCTGCGACTCACCGGGTTTGGTGGCTCAGAGCTAAACTTTCCTGCACCGCACTCGGAGCCGATACTCCCTCTTGGACTGGGTTCCCCCGGACCGGTTTTCGGCATGGTCCGGCCCCCGGGCTTCCTCAAGCCAGGGACCCCTCTTCTATCTGGACTGCCTCCCTTTACTGGCACCCCCCACTTCACTCTCCTCACGACGATTACTGTCACTTCTTCCCGCTCTTCTTATTACACCTAAGCTCCTCCCACCGGGACTGATTGCCCTGATAACGGGTACAGCCAATTGGTCCCCTAGCTCAATGTATGAATTCATTGATGAGGCCTCAGATTAACATTACCCTTCTCTGGTGACCGGGATACCACACACACTTATCTGAGTGCAGTACCCCTTCTGTGGCGCTCTGACCAGTGGGGTGCCACATATATACTGAGCATATACACACACATACATGGATACCGTACAGTTTTAGGCAGTGCCAACCACTGAGCCACTGCAGCGGCCCCAAGGACCTGGGGTACTCAGTAGCTGGGCCATCTGTCTTTGGGGAGAGTATCAGTGGCAGTGGCCCAGCTCCGTGGCCCTGTCCAAGCAAGTAAAGGGGGTTATTTACAGGGGATATTTGGTAGTTATTAATGATGCCACCTGTGCTACCTGGTCAGGATGACCAGTGCTGCTTGTGGTAGAGCCGCGGAGGGTGGATGTTGCAGCAGCTAATATGGTAACACTCCCCACAGGTTGAGCGGGCCTCCAGGGATTGGGGATAAAGTTTATGTAGGTGATGGTGGCCTTGGTAGCGCGGTGGGTGACTGGAAGGTGTAGAAGAAGCAAGTAATAGAGTTCTTTAGCAGCTTTTAGTCACAGTTTTACAATGGTTTCAAACCAGCCGGGGTGCCGTGTCCTTCAGGGAAGCAATCCGGTCAACTCCCAGGTAATCCAAGGTCACCGTATAGTGACCCCCTTTTGTGTGCCTGTCAGGGTTGCTCTTGCTCTCTGCACTGACCTCTCTCTCTCTACTCCTGTCCTGTGCCTTCATGTAACAGGGTCCCAAGCAGGTGGCTTTGAGCCCGTTTGAGTGACGGCCAGCACATCCTCTTGGCTCTAGCTTCAGGCACTGAGCCTGGGATTGTTCATGGTGAGTGGTCACTGCACTTAAAGTCCAATGGCATTTGGTTTTCTGTCTCAACCACACAGCGTGGTTGCCAGATTGGGGCCGGTCCCCTTGTGCAACCAGTTCTTTCTCCACGGCTAGGCAGCAGGTGGTGAATTTGAAATTTCTGTGTAGCCTGACCTTGGCCGACCTACCCACTGGTCCTGCTAGGTCCCCCAACTCCCAGAGCCCCTAGAACTCCATCTTCACGTGTCTCTCCTTCAAACTCCAAGAAGAACTTCCCTTCACTCTCGTCCACTAAACTCTCTTCTAACTTCCTCCTCCCACCCCCTTTTAATCTACTCCCTCCTCCAGCCAGAGGACAGGGTCTGCCCTCTAGAGAGTCCTCTCTGCCTGCATCTCCTGGCCTGGAGTTTGGAAAGGTGTTGGGTGCAAGGTTTGTAGGTCACATTAGTGTGGCCCCCGTCTTACCTGGGAGTGGGATATGATACCTATGGATTAAGTGCAGTACCTCTCTGGCGACCAGACCGCAGGGGCGCCACACCACCATGCCACCCTAAATCCCCTCAGTATCCAGTGACCGCTTGTCTCCTCCATCCTCAGTATCCAGTGACCGCTTGTCTCCTCCATCCTCAGTATTCAGTGACTGCCCGTTCTCCTCCATCCTCAGTATCCAGTGACCGCTTGTCTCCTCCATCCTCAGTATTCAGTGACCGCCCGTCTCCTCCATCCTCAGTATTCAGTGACCACCCATCTCCCCCGTCCTCAGTGTTCAGTGACCGACCCGTCTCCTCCTTCCTCAGTATTCAGTGACCGCCCGTCTCCTCTGTCCTCAGTATTCAGTGACCGCCGGTCTCCTCCTTCCTCAGTATTCAGTGACCGCCCGTCTCCTCCATCCTCAGTATTCAGTGACCACCCGTCTCCTCCGTCCTCAGTGTTCAGTGACCGACCCGTCTCCTCCTTCCTCAGTATTCAGTGACCACCCGTCTCCTCCGTCCTCAGTATTCAGTGATCGCCCGTCTCCTCCGTCCTCCGTATTCAGTGACCGCCCGTCTCCTCCGTCCTCAGTATTCAGTGACCGCCGGTCTCCTCCTTCCTCAGTATTCAGTGACCGCCCGTCTCCTCCATCCTCAGTATTCAGTGACCGCCCGTCTCCTCCGTCCTCAGTGTTCAGTGACCGCCCGTCTCCTTCTTCCTCAGTATTCAGTGACCACCCGTCTCCTCCGTCCTCAGTATTCAGTGATCGCCCGTCTCCTCCGTCCTCAGTATTCAGTGACCGCCCGTCTCCTCCGTCCTCAGTATTCAGTGACCGCCGGTCTCCTCCTTCCTCAGTATTCAGTGACCGCCCGTCTCCTCCATCCTCAGTATTCAGTGACCGCCCGTCTCCTCCGTCCTCAGTGTTCAGTGACCGACCCGTCTCCTCCTTCCTCAGTATTCAGTGACCGCCCGTCTCCTCCATCCTCAGTATTCAGTGACCGCCGATTTCCTCCATCCTCAGTTTATGGTGACCACACGTTTCTTCCGTCATCAGTATTCAGTGACCGCCCGTCTCCTCCATCCTCAGTATTCAGTGACCACCCATCTCCCCCGTCCTCAGTATTCAGTGACCGCCCGTCTCCTCCTTCCTCAGTATTCAGTGACCGCCCGTCTCCTCCATCCTCAGTATTCAGTGACCGCCCATTTCCTCCATCCTCAGTTTATGGTGACCACACGTTTCTTCCGTCATCAGTATTCAGTGACCGCCCGTCTCCTCCGTCCTCAGTATTCAGTGACCGACCCGTCTCCTCCTTCCTCAGTATTCAGTGACCGCCCGTCTCCTCCATCCTCAGTATTCAGTGACCGCCCGTCTCCTCCGTCCTCAGTGTTCAGTGACCGACCCATCTCCTCCTTCCTCAGTATTCAGTGACCACCCGTCTCCTCCTTCCTCAGTATTCTGTGACCGCCCGTCTCCTCCATCCTCAGTATTCAGTGACCGCCGATTTCCTCCATCCTCAGTTTATGGTGACCACACGTTTCTTCCGTCATCAGTATTCAGTGACCGCCCGTCTCCTCCATCCTCAGTATTCAGTGACCACCCATCTCCCCCGTCCTCAGTATTCAGTGACCGCCCGTCTCCTCCTTCCTCAGTATTCAGTGACCGCCCGTCTCCTCCATCCTCAGTATTCAGTGACTGCCCATTTCCTCCATCCTCAGTTTATGGTGACCACACGTTTCTTCCGTCATCAGTATTCAGTGACCGTCCGTCTCCTCCGTCCTCAGTATTCAGTGACCGCCCGTCTCCTCCGTCCTCAGTATTCAGTGACCGCCCGTCTCCTCCATCCTCAGTATTCAGTGACCACCATCTCCCCCGTCCTCAGTATTCAGTGACCGCCCGTCTCCTCCATCCTCAGTATTCAGTGACCGCCCGTCTCCTCCATCCTCAGTATTCAGTGACCGCCCGTCTCCTCCATCCTCAGTATATGGTGACCACACGGTTCTTCCGTCGTCAGTATTCAGTGACCGCCCGTCTCCTCCATCCTCAGTATATGGTGACCACACGGTTCTTCCGTCATCAGTATTCAGTGACTGCCCGTGATGCCAAAAGTCTCCAGTTGTGTCACTTCCGTCCACAGGACGTTTTCTCTGAAGCTTTGTTGCTAATCAACTTCATTTTAGCCAATTCCAGTCTTACAGTTTTATGATTTGCTTTCAGCAGTGTCTCCTCCTTGGTCTCCTCCTTGGTCTCCTCCTTGGTCGACTCATCCAATTTGACTAAGACATCAACAGATGGTGCGATCTGAATTGATGGACCTTGGATTCCCCTCTGATCTCTTTGGAAGTTTTTCTAGCTCCTTTTTCTCTGTATCTTCAAATTGTCATCAATTTTCTTCTTTCTACTTTCGAGAAGGTGCGATAATGTCCCATAGACCTTAATCATTAAAATAATATGTGCAGCTGTAGTAACAGGAACATCCGGCTGTTTAATGTCTTCTAATCTTTACATTTAACATATCTGTCTAAAATTTTCTTTCTGATCTCCTGAGACAACATCCTCTTGAGCTTTCTTGTTTAGTGTGTTGCACACCATGATAACAAACAGCACAATGACTACTTTTCACCTTATTGTTTGTAGACACCTGTGAGATGCTAATTACACACTGTAGTTTCACGTGTCCCTATGTTCAAATTGATTTCAAACTTTTCTACGGAAACCATCATTTTTGTCCAGGCCATTTGCATTCTTTTTTATTTTTTTCATTAAACCACAATTTTCAAGCAAAGTCTGATTTTCAATAGTTGTTACATTTACATTGATAAATTCTTTTGGCAGTTTCAAATTATTTTAGTGACTATTTTAAGTTTTCTTACTTTAACAGAAGTGGATTTGTGATTTTCCCAGTGGAGCATGTGTCATGGATCCCAAGATACTGCTCAGATGAGAACCCCCCACCCCCCTAACACAATTGTGCATTTACTAATAGCCCAGTTACAGTAACTCCCCCCTGACTGGTACCAGATCCCACAACAGCCCCTCTGCTATATCCAGTGCATGAAGGTTGTTAGCGGACACTCACCAGTCCCAGAGTATAAATATCCAACGATGGCAGCAAACAGGGCCTGAAGGATGAAGGCGGGACACAGATACCAAGTGATCAGCTGACATCTGGGACTCAGGCCATCACCTAAACAGGAGGAAAAATGTAAAATATTTCTACAGGGTCGGGGATTTTCTTTACAACATATTTCTACATCTGGGGTCTTGAATCTCAGCGTTATTGATGGCAGAGCTGGAATCACATCGTGTCTTACAAGTGTTGGTCACCACTGCAGAAATGTTATTCTAGTCAGGGACTGGAGTACATGTCTGACACAGAATTTGCTGTGCGGCCTTCACAACACCCCAGCACCTTCCATTATGGCGACACTCACTGTGACTGGCATTAAAAATAGAATATTGATAAAAACATCACATTAATCAGGCCCTAAATCTTTCCAAACATAACACTTACTGCTACACCTGCAGAGGAGAAATCTGTTACTGAAGTGTAAGGCGGTGCCCTTGGACATAGGGGGCTGCTTTGTAGTCCTGTTTTGAGCACCTGTAGGGCCAGGTCTAAGCTGACCACATGGGAGAAGAGGACAATATCTGCCCTCCGGAATGTTATTATTGATGTTTTGCTGACCGTTGTATTCGTGTCTTCCAGGTGGTGGAATTGTCGAGGACGACCATTGTTTAAGGGAGGGGGAATGTATGAATCCCACTATTATATTGTGATGTGAATTGTGTCCTGTGCCATTGTAAATAATGCAATATGTCGATCATGATGTAATTTAGTAATGTGTTATAATGTTTTCATGTATAATAGATAGCATGATTGCCAGACAGTAGGACAGGCATCAGGGGCAATGGGAAGGGTTAGCATCTAGGGAAAGTGACGACTTCTTGTGAGACTTCTGATAGGGCCTCTCCTTTGACTAGTGAAGATCTATGGTCTGAAAGGTCATCAAGGCCACATACAGTGGGTGACTTGTGACAAGGAAAGGAGAATGAGTTGAGATAGCATGATCCTAGAGTGTTGACCGAGACACAGACCGTGAGGCAATGCTGAGACTAAAGACCGCCAGTCCAACGTAGCAGAAGGGTCTGGCGGACGGGACATTAGCGACAACACTTCAATTCTAATAGGTAATGTGTCTCTACAGACTGGAACATGAACAGAGTCTGCTTTCCCGGGATGAGACTCCTTAGGCGTTTGTGGGCATAAGGCTCTACCCTGACACTTCTGGTGAACCCCGTACCCCCTCCTTGAAGAAGAGAAGAGATGTGGATATGGAAGCATCTGGGAGCATGAGGCTCTACTCAGCCGTAGTGATCAAAATCCCCTGTACCTTCCTCCTCTATGAGGAGAAGAGATGTGGAGCTGTGGACATGGCAAAGTGACTGTCATATGTTGGGTGGGGTTGTGCTGGGATTCCTGAAAGAACGAGAACAATGCTGAGAGAGTTGAGCATACTCTGTAACCCTGGAACTACCTGGACTTGTGTGCTCACTATCTAGTGTGAACAGATATAGAAGAACCGTTAAGAACAAAATTATTGTTGAAACTGAACTTGTCATCTCCTGTCAGTCTGAGTCGTCATCCGGTCCTGGACACCCGAAGTCAATGGTAACATGACGCACAGCTCACACGGCACAGGTCCACACACCCTGTCAGGACATTGACATCTGGAGTCATTCCCTTGTCCAGAACTATTGCTCCGGAACACCCCAGAGACGTAGGAGGTTAGAGAATCCTTAAGACGATTTAGGTATCCTGCAAAATGCAGAAAGGAAAAAAATGTCAGTCCAGTTCTGTTTTCTTTTATTTTCCAGCGTTAAAGTAACAATCTGGTAAACATATAATGTGGGCAGGACCAATGCAAGACCCGATACTAAATCCAGGCCTAGACCCAGTAAAGGACCTGGTAAAGATTAACAGGGTAGAACCTAAGGCAAAACCGGTGCAGGAGCGTGACATAGGGATTCACCTGAGAGTGCCGGTGTCACACTCCACCCATTAAGTCCCTGGACCCAGTATTGCTTCTACCTGACTGAGGTGCAGGATACAGTGTGTGAACGGGTGCAGGAGCATGACATAGGGATTCACCTGAGAGTGCCGGTGTCACGCTCCACCCATTAAGTCCCTGGACCCAGTATTGCTTCTACCTGACTGAGGTGCAGGATACAGTGTGTGAACGGGGCAGGAGCATGACATAGGGATTCACCTGAGAGTGCCGGTGTCACGCTCCACCCATTAAGTCCCTGGACCCAGTATTGCTTCTACCTGACTGAGGTGCAGGATACAGTGTGTGAACGGGTGCAGGAGCATGACATAGGGATTCACCTGAGAGTGCCGGTGTCACGCTCCACCCATTAAGTCCCTGGACCCAGTATTGCTTCTACCTGACTGAGGTGCAGGATACAGTGTGTGAACGGGTGCAGGAGTGTGACATAGGGATTCACCTGAGAGTACCAGTGTCACGCTCCACCCATTTAGTCCCTGGACCCAGTATTGCTTCTACCTGACTGAGGTGCAGCTGTTAGGTTTATACTTTCTCAATGGATGACTCCACTTTATAAAAGTCTTGTCCAATCAATTGTGTAATAAAGTAATCTTCAACTAACTACGACTTCTCACCCTTTTCCACCTCTGCTTGCTGTCAGATCCCCTTCACACTGCGTTTTTGGGGATCCGTGGCTATCCATTTTAAAACAGATAGCGGATCCTCTTTGGCCTCCCTTGTATCCCTATGGGCATGAATGGGCACAGATTGGTCCTTAATGGCCGTTCGTTTGTGTAATTTTTGTCAGGGATCCTTTTTTGCCAGAATCAGAGACCGCTCCGATTTTGGGCTGCCTTCAAAAAAGCGGACACAAGTGGACATGAGCAAGCTACAGTTCCTTCCAGGTCTCTCCCTCTCTCTCAAATTGTAATGCATGCAAATGGAGTCCCCCAATCTCTGATAACTGATGAATCCTGGAAAAACAAGGATCCGGGAGCATCAGTATTATCTGTTTGCACAGATCCGTGCCTGTCCGTATGGTCCTTCAAATTAAAGGATCCACATAGACAGGCATAAAACGCGGTGTGAAGGAGGCCTCAGGGAACAGGAGCACTTCTCCGACATACAAAGGCTCACCTGATACCTTTTAGGAAATTCTCACCTATAAAACGTATCAGTGAGATGATCCGACAACAACTCAGATCTGTCTCTACAGAGAGAACCTTCTGACAGTGAGGGCAGTCAGAGAGTGGAACCGGCAGCCACGGGAGGTTGTGAACTTTCCATCAATGGAAGTCTCCAAGCAAAAGCTGGATAAACAGATAGCAGGGATGATTTAGGAAACTTGCGCTGTCAGGGAGTTGGACCTGATGGTCCTTGACGTCCCTCCCAACTCTACCATTCTAGGAGTCTATGAGTCTAGTCCTGGAGTCCGAGCAGATAGCCATCACCACACTGATACACTGTAACAAGTCTTCAGCTGCCCAGATAGTATTAGTGCAGGAAATATCCACGATATAAGCCAATATGTGGATTGGTAATGTGGCTTCCCATGGTCTTGGATGTAAGAAGAAATGAACATGGATCACTCACCGAGAGGTATAAATATGTAAATGACGATGAAGACGGGGATCAACATCAGGAACAAGATGTAATGGTTTCCTAAAGAAAAGAAAGATGATTGTTTATTTTCATGGCAGATAATGGTAAGTCACACCATCCTTCCTATATAAGATGTGCCCCGATTCTCCAACAAAATCTCTGCCTGTTATCAGTGAACGGAAATATTCCTATAAAGATTATGACATCTAGTCCTGTCCCCACTGAGGGATAGTTACCGGTGTGTTCAAAATAATAGCAGTGTGTTCAAAACATGAGTGAAGCCCCAAATCTGTATAACAATTTTTATTTCCATCACTGGGGACATTGCACACTGTAATATAAATCAAAACATGAAGAGAAATGTAGATCATGTATAACTACTTTACAGAAAATAACAAAAAATTAACATTGGGCTGTTCACAATAATAGCAGTGTCTGCATTTGTCTTTTTGATGATTTACTATTCCTGCAATCACTAGCTTAATATGTAGTTGTATATAACCACAGTTTTTTTAGAACGGCTTCACATCTATGTTGCATAGGGTCAACTAACCTCTGGCAGCTGTCATCTGTTTTTCCAGCCCAGGATGCTTTGACTACGTCCCATACTTTTTTTGTATTTGTTGGCTTTGCCAATGGCATTTGTGATGTTGCCCCACAAGTTCTATCAGATCAGAAGGTCCTGGAATTGGACGGCCGCTCCATAATCTCAATTTTGTTGGACTGGAACCAGGATTTTGCTCGTTTACTGGTGTGTTAGGGCCGTTGTCTTGTTCTCCCATTTCAAGGGCATTTACTCTTCAGTGTAAGGCAACATGACCTCTTCATGTATTGTGATATCTGTAAACTGCTCCATGTTCCTTGGTATGTGGTAAATAGACTGCACCATACAGCTTCATTGTTTGCAGAGGGGACTGAGGTGAGTTCAGAGTTTGGGGGTCATCTGATGAACTGCCTGTGGCCCTTGGACCCAAAAGGACAAATTTCCTTTCATCCATCCACGTAATGTTCCTCCGTTCCTCTTTAGGCCAGTTGATGTCTTCTTTCTTCAGTATGGGTCTTTATAGCAGTGGGACTTTGTGGAAACTTCTTGCTATAGATGATCTTCACCCCGGCGTCTTCTCACTGTCGCAGTCCTCACAGGTGACTTGTGACATCTTTGATCCTCCCGGAGCTGAACCCTCTTTGATCCTCCTGGACCTGATGATTGGCTAAGCCTTTGTCATACTGGATATTCTTCCATCCATTCGATGGTCATCTTCCGCTTTCTTTCACGTCTCTCTGGTTTTCCATTGCTGAACAGCCGATCATTGTCTGCTCTTCTTTATAAGTGTTATTCTTTCCAATTAACTTTCCAATCATAGTCCGCTGCTCTTCTGAACAATGTCTGCAGTGCCCCATATTTCTCAGGCTTTCGAGGAGAAATGCAGGTACAACATATGCTGCTTCACCCATGAATAAGGGTGACCAGATTCACACCTATTTCTTCACACAATGATTGACCACACTGATTGAACTCCACACTGCTATTATTTTGAACACACACCTTTCAATTAATCATTCAAATACACAGAGTCAAACACACGCAGATCATGAATGCTGAGACTGTTGGTTTTCTCAGAATCTACTGCACCAACTGGTAAATTGTTTGACATGTGATGATATAATTTATATAAAAAACAGTGAAATCTGGTTGGTCATATTGGACTGCTAATGTGGCACCCCACTGGTCGGTGCGCCACGGAGGGTACTGCACCCTGACCAGAGTGCGTAGTATCCCTGTGACCAGGGGACTGAGATGTTTAAATGGGGCCCTCACCACACGCATCCACACACTTTAGCTCAGGGGACCAATAGGTTAATCCATTGCTAGGGAACTGGTCCCGGTGGGAGGAGCTTAGGTGGTAAAGTGGGGAGCGGGAAAGTCAGGAGCAGTTGAAGGGGAACCCTGCGAGAAGTGCAGTGGAGGGCACCTCAGGAGAGGTGGCCCAGGAACTGAAGGGACCCTAAGGGCACCAGGGATTGCGGTGCGCCCGAACCTGGACCCAGTAGTACCGACCAGGAGAGTCAGTCCGACATCAGAGGACCGGCTTCGAGGCGGTGCGGGTGTTCATCCCCGAGCCGCAGAACTCGGACTGGCATGCACCTCTTCAGAGGTCGTGGCAATCCCGGCATAATTCCCCTAAGGCCTCATATAGTGTCAAGGAGGCCTGGAGAGCGATAGACTCCAGGAGGAGACCTGGAGGCAAGAGACTCCAAGAGTAGGCCCAGAGGTGACAGACTCCACACCGGAGGCTCTGAGGGCGTTAGACTCCGTAAGGATCCGTGGGGACCGGCGGTGGGCTCTGTGCACAGGACAGTAAGGACAGATGAAAGGCAGAGAAAGCACATCATGGAGCGTCCCCTGTGAAACATCCTAATCCTCTGGTGACTACCCAGGCCAGCCGTACCCGTGAACTGTGTGTGTAAAGACTGTCTTGCTGCCTAAGTCACCAGTAAACCCGGTTCAGAGACTAAGATCGTGTTGTTTTTTATTGCCTGCGCCAGAGGAGCCATACTACTGCTCTCAGAGACTGTCAGCCTGCAGTTCTACCTGACAAGCCGCCTCCCTGTGTGAGTTCTCCATTTCTTTTATTACTGCCCTGGGGATCCCGCTCCTACGGGGAGCGTCATCATCTAGCTGCCCATCCATCATCCCTGGAAATCTGCAGCAGCGCCGGTGCCATCACCGGACACCGCAGGAGGCGTCACAAAGACATTTAACTTTTCTTTTAACCCCCTTTTTCAGCGACCACCAGGGCCAGAGGCCCAGGCCTCCCATGACAACCCCTTTAATTAACGCCCGGGACCGGATACCCCATGGCCCTGGGGTGGGTCACTAATATTTTGAACCCTACTGTATATAACACCACTATATGCTCTTACCACTAGACATGATGCTGATACTGATGATCTCCGTTATGGCTGTGGTGAAGCAATTGATCCGGCCGGCAACATTCACGTTCCGTTGGTTCAGCTTATTGCAGCATCCTGGTGATATAAAGACATATACTGTGTGAGAGACATATGGATCTATAGTTCTCAGATGATTACCAAGAGCAACTGTGTCCACAGTGACCTGACAGTGGTCTGTAACTCTACACGGCAAGGGCCATGTCCCGTATAGAGAAGGAGGAGGAAGCACCAGCGATGGCAGATGACCAGATTCCTAGATTTATTGTACAAAACTGAAAATTAAAATAGCAGCATGACCATATCATAAAAACCCAACACCAGGAAAGCCTGAAACCTACGCGTTTCGGTGAATCCTGATTAATGATTAAAGCTTCTACAAAACACGTAAAGTTACAGGCTTTCCTGGTGTTCGGTTTTTTATGATGTGCTCATGTTGATAGTTTAATTTTGTTTTGTACAATAAATGTGAAGTTTTATCATCTTGGAATCTGGTTGACTTCCATCTCTGGAACTTCTTCCTCCTTCTCTGTTGGTATCCCCCACCCAAGACACGGCATCTCCGTCCTGAGGATAAGTACTATACAAGATACATCCGTGGGGTGAGATGACGCCTTCCCCTTTTGTTGTATACACAAGTCCACCATGAACCGACCCTCCTTCTTTTCAAGGATAAATCATTGCCGTTCATACAACCACTTCCAGCACTCAACGACTTCTTCCCCACAGTCTTACAATCCCCAAAGCAAAACTAAATTAGGTGTCTGGTTATTATTTTATTTGTTAAAGAAAACTACAAATGGCCGCAGTCCTCTCATCGCCTGCCCGTCCTGATCTGCCATCAGTCTCCACATCCAGCTGAAGAAGTGACGTCCTGACACAGGAACATGTGACTGTGGAGACCAATCACTGGCTGAGCCGGATACTGCTGTGACCTGTGATTGGCTGAACAATCATTTCCTGTGTGTCACGAGAGGTCAGAAAGTAGAGACCGGTGGGAGACCCAGGATGGTCAGGATGGCTGCGGGGTCAGAGACTGATCGTGTGTCCAAAATCCCGCACTCATCACATGAAATCATTTATGTGACAAAAGTATGTCTCCCTCATCCTTCAAAAATTGTAAATGTAGATTGTTCGCTCGATCATTGATTAGATGACGACGTTCATCATTTATACAGTCATCTGCTTGTGTGCACCAACCCTCAGATGTTCACAGACTCGGCACACCCGTCCTCTTGATCTCGGTATAAGATTTACAAACCTTGTAATATCAGGAGCAGTAAAGTGATCACGGCGTTCACCGCAGAGTCCAGCGACAAACAGAAGGAGATGAAGCTGAGGACGCCACCATGAGGGACCTCGGTGCTGGTATGGGAGGTGAGATCTGAAATAAAGCAAAGATCAGAGGATGATCGGAGCGGAGAACACACAATTCTCACAGTGACGTTCCTCCATAGTGTCCCCCAATATACAATGTGACACCGGCCCCCCCCCAATTACCAGGCCCTCAGTACAGCTGCACTTACATGTATAACGGTTTTGCCCCAGATAGTGAGTGCTTACACTTACCATCCTGTGTGTGGTTTATCTCTGGTGTTGATGGAGGAGATGTCAGAGGACCTGAAAAAGACAAAAAATCAAATAAGGATGTGGCACAGCGCCATTATTGGGGCTGAAATGTAATAAGGTTTCTACAGAGGATTCAAGCTTAGTTTATCCCACTATGCCTCAACGGATAAGATCCTTGATCCCTTATGGATCAACACATCCACTAAACCGCAGCACCCAGGTTCACAATGCTCCCTCACAACCGGATGTGAGACACTGATCTCTCCAGAAGTGATTATCACCGGCTTTGGTGCAGGAGTAAGTGATGACCTGCGCACATCATGTACAATGACCTCCGGCAACACCGCTGTGCACATGTCTGACCAAAGTGTGAGACTCCACCATGGTGGCACGAGGGGCCATCATATTGTTATTGGTTTTGTGCTTGAAGCAGTACAGAGCTTGAATAGTAATCACCTTAAAATAACAGAATTGTCAGGTCCACCGTCAATGCCGGATTCTCCAAAATTATGAGAGCACACAGGAAAGAGTCTGGAGACACCGCAGTGAACATTACACTGCCTGCAACATCATCCGGCTTGACCTTTTTGGGGGTGGTTAGTAATGGTGATTCCTATACTTGTAGGGTCACACAAACCTCCACGTGATCTCTAACGATACTGTGGCGCCCCTGCGTACAGGAGGCCACAGAAGGGTACTGCAGCCAGGCAGTTAGGACATAGTAAACACTACACCCTCACAGCTCACATCCCCACGCATAGAAGGAGGTCACATCCAGCTCTGAGGTTAGATATTATATGAGACCAGAGGAGTGGTGGATGAGGAGTGGGTTGGGCACACCAGAGGTCAGGTGACTGACAGTATATAGAGAGGGGGAGGAGTGAAGGAAGTTAGTAAGCCATAGTGCTGAGATGCAAAGACAGAGAGAGATTACACGTCCTGGAAGAGCCTAGCAGAGGAGCGCAGACCCGTACTGAGCCAGTGTGAGCCAGATGGGGGGGAAAGCCCGTCCGAAGCCGAGACCACCAGGAGTGTGAGAGAACAGAGAGGGACGGTGTACCCGTGCCCTAGACAGCAGCGGAAGCTACTGATAGCAGGTGGAGAAGCCCTCTGAGTATACCGAAGGAACACGAGGAAGGAGCCTGGCAGAGCCTCATGCTAGAGGACTGTTGCAGGCTGGGCTAAAGCAGAGTGTCAGCTCTGAAGGGGACCGACGATTTACCCGGTATCCCCAGATTCACTGACGGGGAGCTTCAGTTTCAAGCTGAAGTTCCTAACCCTAAAGACAGGCAGCTAAGTGACAGATTAGGACTCACAGAAGCCCGAGTCACCGCTATACTGTCGAGTGTCACACAACCCATGAGGAAAGAGAAGTAAAAGCCCGGAAAGGTACACTTAAAGACTGTGTGAGGGGTCACAAGGAGAGAGGAGCCTGGCTGCAGGAGAGAAGGGAACCCGGAAAGGGAGTAGAGAGCAACTGTGTGCTAAAGACTGTGAATAACCTGTAACCTGCTTGAAAGACCTTAAGTAAAGCCTTGGAAACCCTGAATTGCCTCTTGCCTGCTTCCATCTGCAGACCCTTTCTCCCATACAGGCTTGCACCAAGAAGACCTCAACCTGCAGAGCCACAGCCTGTCAGCACCAACGCTGAGGAGAGATCCCTGCAGCGTCTGCAAGTAAGTGTGCTCCAACAACACACACACACCATTGACTTTAACCCTTACTGCCCCGGGGGATACAGTTCTCCCCACTGGAACTATACCATCCCCGCTGCCATTCCATCGCCCCCAGAGGTTCTGCAGCAGCCGCGGCCCCATCACTGGCCGCACCAAGTGGGTGGCGTCACCCGTGACAAATCCCTTGTAAATATTCCCCCTTTTATTGTGCTGAGCCAGGGACACGGTCCGGACCAGGCCACCAGTGACATCCCCAGCAGCAGATCGGTCCGGTACCGAGTACCCCACGTCCCTTGGGGCTCCACAACCTGGCGTCACGAACAGGATCTACCCGGTCCAAAAGAATTGGACCTTGTGTGCCCAAATCCTGTGTTCTGGACTTTTCCCGCCAAATCTGACTCTAATGGCGGCCATAAGGGACTAGCGCCATGTGCAGGGGAGGCGTGCCTAAGACTCCCATCGTGGGCCGGTCCAAGGCGCGAAAAGAAGGTCCCGCCCTGGCTCTCCTTAACTCCGGGAGAGCCAGCTGTCACTCTCAAAGAAGAGCCGCCGCCCCTAGACCCTCCTACCAAGAAGCTGGCGCGAACTGAGCAGGAAATCGTCATCAGGAGGGGGCGGAGCGAGCAACCGGAAAAGAAGCAGTCGCCATTCAGAGACACGAGGACGGAAGCGGAGGACGCCGAGACGAGAGCTGCAGACGGAAGCCCAAGTGTGATCCCGGAGGGCCCACAGATTGCCTTAGTGGAGGAACCCGGCCAGGGAAAGACCATTTGCGGACCAGCAGAGATGGCTGAAGGCGGTGAAGAGCGTCCCTACGTCCTAGATACCCGGAGGGGTGTATTGCGGCGGCTGCCCCCAAGGATGACACGGGCCCAGGAGGAGAACAGGACCCGAATACAGATAGACATTGACCATTGTCAGGGCTATGAAGCCCAAGTCCAGCGACGACCCGGCTGGGTCAGAGAACCACGTGAGCCCGCGGAGAGCGAGGCCGAAGGCCGTACAGCCAAAGAAAGAATAGAAACGCAGGATCTGCATCCAGAAGGGAAAGCATCCCAGATGATCCAGAAGATGGAGAAGAAGGATCAGGAGTAAGACCCGTATCCTGCATCAAGAAGAAGCAGAAGAAGAAGCTGTAAGTGTGAATGTACATTGTTCCTTATTGATTCCCCAACCTTACCTGAGTGAATGCTAGCATTCCCCTGTTTGTCTTATGTGTTTTACCTGAACAATCAATATCATAGACAATGACATGATAAGAACTCTCTTGTAAATAGTTGAGCACCTTTTGTGTGCTCCCCTTTGGTTTTAAGACCAGCTGCACATGTGAAGTAGTGCACGAGACTTTAACTGTTTTAAAGCTGCTTTTTGAAAAGAAGAGAGAATTTTATACTTTTACACAAAGTAATGTCTTATAATGTCTTTTACAGAGAAAAGAGGGTAATGATGAGTATAGATACCCATGCACTTGTGTTTATAGTTAATGCAACGTTCCAAGAATCGTGCCTCCCGGAAGGGAAGAAATCAAGAATCCTTAATGTTTACTGTTATATATAATATAAAAATGTTTTCAGGGTAACCAATGTCGAGTCGCGCGCGGACGCGCTGTTTAACTCCGGGAGAATGTGGCGCCCCTGCGTACAGGAGGCCACAGAAGGGTACTGCAGCCAGGCAGTTAGGACATAGTAAACACTACACCCTCACAGCTCACATCCCCACGCATAGAAGGAGGTCACATCCAGCTCTGAGGTTAGATACTATATGAGACCAGAGGAGTGGTGGATGAGGAGTGGGTTGGGCACACCAGAGGTCAGGTGACTGACAGTATATAGAGAGGGGGAGGAGTGAAGGAAGTTAGTAAGCCATGGTGCTGAGATGCAAAGACAGAGAGAGATTACACGTCCTGGAAGAGCCTAGCAGAGGAGCGCAGACCCGTACTGAGCCAGTGTGAGCCAGATGGGGGGGAAAGCCCGTCCGAAGCCGAGACCACCAGGAGTGTGAGAGAACAGAGAGGGACGGTGTACCCGTGCCCTAGACAGCAGCGGAAGCTATTGATAGCAGGTGGAGAAGCCCTCTGAGTATACCGAAGGAACACGAGGAAGGAGCCTGGCAGAGCCTCATGCTAGAGGACTGTTGCAGGCTGGGCTAAAGCAGAGTGTCAGCTCTGAAGGGGACCGACGATTTACCCGGTATCCCCAGATTCACTGACGGGGAGCTTCAGTTTCAAGCTGGAGTTCCTAACCCTAAAGACAGGCAGCTAAGTGACAGATTAGGACTCACAGAAGCCCGAGTCACCGCTATACTGTCGAGTGTCACACAACCCATGAGGAAAGAGAAGTAAAAGCCCGGAAAGGTACACTTAAAGACTGTGTGAGGGGTCACAAGGAGAGAGGAGCCTGGCTGCAGGAGAGAAGGGAACCCGGAAAGGGAGTAGAGAGCAACTGTGTGCTAAAGACTGTGAATAACCTGTAACCTGCTTGAAAGACCTTAAGTAAAGCCTTGGAAACCCTGAATTGCCTCTTGCCTGCTTCCATCTGCAGACCCTTTCTCCCATACAGGCTTGCACCAAGAAGACCTCAACCTGCAGAGCCACAGCCTGTCAGCACCAACGCTGAGGAGAGATCCCTGCAGCGTCTGCAAGTAAGTGTGCTCCAACAACACACACACACCATTGACTTTAACCCTTACTGCCCCGGGGGATACAGTTCTCCCCACTGGAACTATACCATCCCCGCTGCCATTCCATCGCCCCCAGAGGTTCTGCAGCAGCCGCGGCCCCATCACTGGCCGCACCAAGTGGGTGGCGTCACCCGTGACAAATCCCTTGTAAATATTCCCCCTTTTATTGTGCTGAGCCAGGGACACGGTCCGGACCAGGCCACCAGTGACATCCCCAGCAGCAGATCGGTCCGGTACCAAGTACCCCACGTCCCTTGGGGCTCCACAATACCCTGATATAGAATGAGGGGATGAAATACTCAGAACTGTTGTCAGTCCTCACACTGGTGCAGGGGCCACTGGGCTTCTTCTAGTGCAGGACAATGACTATCATGTGGCCAGAGTGTGCAGATTGCCACCATGGTCCACAGACCTGAACCCAATTGAGAACCTATAGGACATTATTTATCAGTGCATCTGACACCACCAAATCCTCGTCCAGGCACTCACTGATGTCATATGTGGGGTAATGAGGGTTACCAGCGCCTGCGGCAGGGCAAAGATCTAGATCTTTCTGACCCATGGACCATTCGTATTTCCTAAGTTAGATAAGTTCAGTATTTTTTCCCTTCTCTAAGTCCATGTATTGTATTCTCTCTAAATACTGATGTGATTATGATTTGAGACACTAATTTTTCTGCTTTGTTCTCAAATCTGACATAATACTTAGTAGATAAAATAGTCATGTAACTAGAAATTCTGCTATGGGGCCTCGTGATCTCTATGTACGCCCCTGCTAGGTAACCATGCAAAATGCTAACAGGATGTAAATTACAAACTGTTAGCACTTTGCAGCCTAGATACACAAAGATTTTATAAAAAGCCCAGACAACCTCTTTAAATACTTCACATCATCAAATAACTCGTCTAAGCATCAACAGATAACAGCAGTCAGACTGGCATCGGTGGTCAGTTATGAATTGGGGTTTGGAAAGATCCTACAGTTATAGAATATACAATTTCAAAAAGGGGAAGAACGTGCATATTTTTTGGAGAGAAACAAGTATTAGGGGGCTGGCAGGAAGAGCATGGAGCCGGTGTCCATGACCCCGCTGCACCTCACTCTTCTAACATTGGATCGAATCAAGTATCAGGGAGCTGGCGGCCATGACCCCGCTGCACCTCACTCTTCTAACATTGGATAGAATCAAGTATCAGGGAGCTGGCGGCCATGACCCCGCTGCACCTCACTCTTCTAACATTGGATAGAATCAAGTATCAGGGAGCTGGCAGCCATGACTCCGCTGCCCCTCCTGTTCTCTACAGCAGAACACAGCTTTGCACTGGTCTGTGACATAGTGTCCTATAAGGGAGGGGAGAAGGTTGAGGAGAAGCTTCTATTTTGTTGATTTACAAATGATCTAAAGACACTAGAACTTCAGTGGCCGCTCAGCTTCATACTGTATGAGGGCAGGGACAGTATAAATTTTTTGTATCACCCTGGAGTTCCCCTTTCATATATCAAAATTAATACAATTGTTCTTCTTGCTTAATAAACTGCAAACCCTAAGAAGACTTGCCTATCTCTAACGGGTGTCCCATCAGCCTGATAAGCGATTGGGTGGCAGTGAGGCGACCCCAGGCCGTGGGGTACTCAGGAACCGGATCTCTGCTACTGTCAGTGGGGAGTCACGGGGGTCATGACCCGGTCCTGTGGCCTGGGTGTCAGCTGAAAAAGGGGATTATATACAGGGGACCCGCCACCCATAGTATGTGATCAGAATGACCACCGCTGCCGTATTCCTGCCGGGGACGGTGATGAGGGGCAGTGTAGATGGTAAGCCTTCCACGGGTAGGGCTGCGTGTCCCCGGGGCAGGTGTAGTGGCGGCTGCGTACTCCGGCTGCTGCACTAGTCTCTCCCAGCAGCGTCTCCAGCCTAGTACGCAGGGACAGCATTGATGCGGCTCCGCAGGTGGAGGGGACTCTGCAGCGGTGCGGTAAGGAACAGTCTCAGGCACTTTTGAGCTTACTGGGTACTTTACTCTTAAGTTCTCAAACAAGTCAGCAGTAGAGTTTACAGTCTCAGTACACAGTTCAGTCTTAGTTCTTACACTTTTCTGGAGATCCGGGTGCCACTGCAGCTCAGACGGTTCCTCTGTGTTGCCTCGCTCAAAGTACCTTTCAGGCCCTGCTTGTCTCTTTCTCACTGTCCTCGCTCACGGGTTCCTAACCTATGTTATCTTGAGCAGAAAGGTAGCCTTCCAGGTCGCGGGGTCTCAGACCCAGGTGGTCTTTCTGAGAACACAATGCCCACACTTCTGGCAGGCTTCAAAATGGAGCAATAAATGGATAACCGTGGCAGGGTCTTGCATTCCATATTGGCTGTGGGAAAAAAAGTTTTCAGACCAAGAACAGTGAGAATAATGTATTCATTGTTGGAGTGGCCATGGTTCATTCACAGGCTTGGAATTAGATTATTAAAATGACAGGGCTCTGCTCAGGGCGGACACAGACTGTAGTGGGCCCCTGTGCAAGAAATTTTTCAAGCCCCCGCCACTCATAGTGCAACAAAGTTAGGACCTGTTCACACGATACGTATTTTGCCACGTATTTGGTGCGCATACAAAGCACTCTGCAACAAATATGCAGCTGCGTGTTTTCCCAGCAAAGCTTATGGGTTTTGACAATTCCTGTATACATGGTGACACTAAAATATACAGCGGATAAGCTGTGTTTTTTAGTGCGCGAAAATCTGCACCATGTACCGTAATTTTTTGCTACGGATTTTCCCACCTTAAATGTACTGTATATCTAATGTTGAGTCTATGCAGGGCTGTTTATAATATGTGGAGGGTGCTGCTGGGCTGTATATATTATTTGCCAGTTGCAGCGTCCAAATTATATATACAGCCCAGCACAGCCTCCAAATAACATATACAGCCCACTAGCCCAGCATTGCCTCTAGTTAATATATACAGCCCAGCACAGCCTCCAAAAAAATATACAGCCCAGCACAGAATTCAAATAACATATACAGTCCAGCACAGCCTTCAGGTAATATATACAGCCCACCACAGCCTCCAGGTAATATATACAGCCCAGCATAGCCTTCAGATAATATATACAGCCCAAAACAGCCTCCAGGTAATATATACAGCCCAACATAGCCTCTAAATAACATATAAGCCCAAGACAGCCTCCAGGTAATATATATAGCACCCCCATTTCCTCTATGTTCATAATGTCCTCCCCCATATGTGGCCCACTTTCAGCATAGTGCTCTCCCCTATGTGGTCCCCACAGTTTTATGCTGCTTCTCCCCATGTGGCCCCCCTAGTTTATGCTGCTTCTCCCCATGTGCCCCCCCCACTTTATGCTGCTTCTCCCCCGATGTGGGCCCCCCGATTCATGTTTCTTCTCCCCCCATGAGCCGCCCCATTGATGAACAGCCAAGCTTCTCCCCAGGGCCCCCCCCATTCATGAGCAGCCATGCTTCTACCCAGGCCAGAGGCCCCCCCATTCATGAGCAGCCAAGGCCATGCTTCTCCCCAGGCCAGGGCCCCTCCCCCCAATCATGAGCAGCCAATGCCATGCTTCTCCTCAAGCCAGGGCCCCCCCCATTGATTCATGAGTAGCCAAAGCCATGCTTCTCCCCAGGAGCCCCCCAAAATCATGCCTGCCTCGGTCCCAGTCCCTTTTCAGTCCTGCTCAGCTCCGGTGCTCTTACTTGCAGCGAGGCAGGGCAGGCCAGGCCAAGAGGATCCATCCACACATTCCAGCTGCAGCATTTACATCTCACAGTAAAACACACTGACGCTGCGGCTGCAGCCACCGTCCGACGCCACATGCACCGCAACCCCGGCCAGTGACAGTCCTCCTCCTCTCCTCTCCCGCAGCGGCAGTGCAGCACTGACGCTGATCTCAGGGCTGGCTCCTCTGCTCCACATCGGCACCGCACCGGCGCTCCGAGCTCCTCTAGCCTGTGGCTGCGCTGTGCTCTCACTCTCAGGACCCACTCCACTGCTCTCCTTCCTTGCGCCTCGGTGCCGCTCCACATGGCTAATTTGCATAGTTAAATTAACCATGCGGTGCTGGAGCCTGGGGGTGGCCCTCTCCCTCAGAGCCCTCGTTCAATGAACAGGCTGCACGGCGGTATATCCACCCCTGGCTCTGCTAGAATCTCGGCCTCAGCTCAAACCTTTAAAAATGCTGACAAGCCATGAGGTCATTTGTTCACAGATTTGGGGCAGTTGAAATACTGCTGTGATCCATATTTTCATTCTTCCTCCCCCATAGGAAACAGAAGAATATTAGACTGCAAACTTAGGTATTTTCTGTAATTTTCTCCTATTTTATTTTATAACTGTCTTGCATATCTGTATGTCCGTTTTATTTGTACCTTTTATATCTTTTTAATGTAAGCACTGTAACTTTTATATCAAAACATAAAATTTTAATAAATTTAAACTTTGTATTCGTTAAAAGGATTCATAGACCTAGGAAGAGTGTGATATTGTGAATTGTCTGACAATGACAGTTACGGGTCTCATCGCCCTGTGTGTTCGATGAGTGGTGGCAGCATGTTCTGTGGTCTGTGTTGGGGTGTGATTTATGCTCCCTTTTCAGCCTAGAACAGAGGTTGAGTACTGGATTGAGTGAGAGGAGAAAGATTAACCTTTACAGGTGCAACACCAAGTCACGTACTGAGAAGCGGGTACGTGACAAACCCCATAGAGAATCTATGGTGTATTGTCAAGAGGAAGATGAGAGACACCAGACCCAACAATGTAGATAAGCTGAAGGCTGCTATCAAAGCAACCTAGGCAATTAACACATTAGCAGCCACAGTCTGATCGCCTCCATGCCACACCATATTGATGCCACAGGCTGATCGCCTGCTTGCCATGCCGCATTGATGCCACAGGCTTTCGCCTCCAAGCCACAGCACATTGATGTCACAGGCTGATCCCCTCCATGCCACGCAGCATGATGTCACAGGCTGATCCCCTCCATGCCACGCTGCATGATGTCACAGGCTGATCCCCTCCATGCCACGCTGCATTGATGTCACAGGCTGATCCCCTCCATGCCACGCAGCATTGATGTCACAGGCTGATCCCCTCCATGCCACGCTGCATTGATGTCACAGGCTGATCCCCTCCATGCCACGCTGCATTGATGTCACAGGCTGATCCCCTCCATGCCACGCAGCATTGATGTCACAGGCTGATCACCTCCATGCCACACTGCATTGATGCCACAGGCTGATCGCCTCCATGCCACGCCGCATTGATGCCACAGACTGATCGCCTCCATGCAACGCTGCATTGATGCCACAGGCTGATCACCTCCATGCCACACTGCATTGATGCCACAGGCTGACCACCTCTATGCCACGCTACATTGATGCCACAGGCTTATCCCCTCCATGCCATGCCGCATTGATGCCACAGGCTGATCGCCTCCATGCCACGCCGCATTGATGCCACAGACTGATCACCTTCATGCCAAGCCACATTGATGCCACAGGATTATCATCTTCATGCCACGCTGCATTGATGCCACAGGCTGATCGCCTCCATGCCACGCCACATTGATGCCACAGACTGATCGCCAACATGCCACGCTGCATTGATGCCACAGGCTGATCACCTTCATGCCAAGCCACATTGATGCCACAGGATTATCATCTTCATGCCATGCTGCATTGATGCCACAGGCTGATCGCCTCCATGCCAAGCCACATTGCGGCCACAGGATTATCATCTTCATGCCACGCTGCATTGATGCCACAGGCTGATCTCCTCCATGCCACGCTGTATTGATGCCACAGGCTGACCACCTCTATGCCACACTGCATTGATGCCACAGGCTGATCGCATCCATGCCACGCCGCATTGATGCCACAGACCGATTGCCTCCATGCCACGCTGCATTGATGCCACAGGCTGATCACCTTCATGCCAAGCCACATTGATGCCACAGGATTATCATCTTCATGCCACGCCGCATTGATGCCACAGACTGATCACCTCCATGCCACGCCGTATTGATGCCACAGACTGATCACCTCCATGCCACGCCGCATTGATGCCACAGACTGATCACCTCCATGCCAAGCCACATTGATGCCACGGATTATCATCTTCATGCCATGCTGCATTGATGCCACAGGATGATCGCCTCCATGCCACGCCGCATTGATGCCACAGACTGATCACCTCCATGCCAAGCTGCATTGATGCCACAGACTGATCACCTCCATGCCACGCTGCATTGATGCCACAGACTGATCACCTCCATGCCACGCCGCATTGATGCCACAGACTGATCACCTCCATGCCACGCCGCATTGATGCCACAGACTGATCACCTCCATGCCACGCCGCATTGATGCCACAGACTGATCACCTCCATGTCAAGCCACCTTGATGTCACAGGATTATCATCTTCATGCCACGCTGCCATTGATGCCACAGGCTGATCTCCTCCATGCCACGCTGTATTGATGCAGGTATTCATGCAAAAGAAGAGTCAACCAAGTATGGAGGGCATTTACTGTGCAGACTTTTCAGTAGGCCAACATTGAGGAGTTAGAAAATTAGAAAATTATATGACAAACTGAAACCTTTGGGTTTTCATTGGCCGTAAGCCATAATCATCAACATTAACATAAATAAACATATGAAATGACTATATAATATATACATTTAAATTTTTGTATTGAGTTTCTGAAATAAATTATCTTTCTGATGATATTTTAATTTATTGAGATGCACTTGTAGATATATTCCGTGCATTGGAATCAGTTGTGTACAGTATATACTATGCGACCAAGTAGTGAAAAAAACGGGCACCACACCTACACAGATTTACTTTGCTTGCCAGCACACTCGACACAAATGGCTATTACTAATTGTTCATATTTAGTCACGGGGTGCAAACCTGGGAACAACATCATGGAGCAAAAATTGGAAGAAAAGGTGCACTCACCCATTGATGACTTCTGCACATAAAACTTTTATCGTCAGTGAACGGTTGCTTGAGTCAGGGAGGGAGGAGAAGGAGCGGACAACGAGTCGTTTCACACCGGGCTTGGTGCTTCCCCTGGTCCTGGGAAACGACTCGTTGTCCGCTCAATCTCCTCCTTCCCTGCCTCATGTAACCGTTCACTGAAAATATATGTTTTACTAGATGGCAGCCCGATTCTAAAGAATCGGGTAGTCTAGAATCCAGATATAGTTTATTTACAAATAGTTAGGGGAGTGCGGTGAAATTAATTGTGTGTATACGGTGGCTCAGTGGTTAGCAGAGTATATGGTGGCTCAGTGGCTAGCACTGCGCGCGGTCGCTCAGTGGCTAGCAGTGAGTGCGGTGAGAGTGGTCAGCGCAGCGGCGTGGGCAGAGTGGTCAGGACATACACACACATGCACACACACACACACCCACACACTCCACTATACTTACCACCGACCCTGCGTCTTCTCCGGCGCCTGGATCTTGAGTCAACATGTGGCCACACCCGGACGACTGGATAGGGCAGAGGACGGCTGGAGAGGGCAGAGGACGGCTGGAGAGGGCAGAGGACGGCTGAAGGGGCAGAGGACGGCTGGAGAGGGCAGAGGACGGCTGGAGGGGGCAGAGGACGGCTGGAGGGGGCAGAGGACGGCTGGAGGGGGCAGAGGACGGCTGGAGGGGCAGAGGACGGCTGGAGAGGGCAGAGGACGGCTGGAGAGGGCAGAGGACGGCTGAGGGCAGAGACGCTGGCTGGAGAGGGCAGAGGACGGCTGGAGAGGGCAGAGGACTACTGGTGGCCGGGTGTCGGGTGTAGGAGGAGAGGAGGGCGGGCAGAGCTGCAGGAGAGGAAGTCCCGCCCTCCCTCCTCTCCAGGCGCACGGCAGGGAGCACGGGTACCCCCAGGGTGTGTGTGGCCCCACGAGGTGGCGGGCAATGGGCCCCCCCTGCCCCCCCCCCCGGTATGTAGCTACTGGCTGGAGGGCAGAGGGTGGAGGGGAGTGGCTGGAGGGCACACAGAACTTCCGAGATCGGAACGTTCCGTGTGCCGGTGCCTGTAGCCGGGGGCAGCCCGGCTACAGTGCACTGGATGAGCCTGGGCGAAGACCATCACGGAAGTGGGCGTCGCCTTTTCCGGAAGTGGCCTTCGGGTTTTATATATAAGATATAAGATAAGATGTGCAAAAGTCATCAATGGGTGAGTGCACCTTGTCTTCCAATTTTTGAGTATATACTATGCGCCAACTAATTTCCCCATAAATCGACCTAGTAGTGGAAACAGCCACAACCTCATCGAATAATCGTCAGTCAATTGCGTAATTGTCCTGACGATAGGGGCAGTAGAGCGCTGTTCAAATTGGTGGCAGCAGTGGGATCAAGATGGGATCACCAGCCTGGCTGTTTGTGACAGTGTATATTGGGTGCAGTGCAGACTGTGACCGGTATGGACTCACCTGTGATGACCCGGTACTCTATGTTGTAGGGTTCTGGTGTGTTGTTTATATCGAAGGATAGTTTGACAGCGAATCTATCCCCGTCCTCTGCTCGCAGCTTCTTCAGGGTGATTGTCCAGGTCTTTGGGTTGTATGTCAGACGGCCCTGATACTTTCCTCGTCCTTGTAACTCTCCATCAAACACCCCGATCTTCTCTGTACCACGTAGAAGGTCAAAGTGGCAGGAGCCATTATTGGTACAGGCCTTATCCAGGGGAAGAAGGAGGTCGGAGCCCAGCTGTCCATGCACCGGTATGGGGACCTCAGCTGTAACAAGACCGGAAGGGCGAGACAAACTGAAGAAACAAGAGGAATAGATATATTATTATAAGGGCATAACATTGGGATAAAATAATGTGACAAATGGTAAGAAGATTGTAAGTAATGTAAGAATCAGGACTGATATGATAGTGATTATGGAAAACACTGTTGTGGGGGATCTGGGGAGTTGTTGGCTACAGTATTATGGATGGAGTTCTGTGGAGGACACTTGTGGAAGGGAGATGTTGGGGACAGTATTATGGATGGAGATCTGTGGAGGATACTTGTGGAAGGGAGATGTTGGGGACAGTATTATGGATTGAGATCTGTGGAGGATACTTGTGGAGGGGAGTTGTTGGGGACAGTATTATGGATGGAGATCTGTGGAGGATACTTGTGGAGGGAGTTGTTGGGGACAGTATTATGGATGGAGATCTGTGGAGGATAGTTGTGGAGGGGAGTTCTTGGGACAGTATTATGGATGGAGATCTGTGGAGGACACTTGTGGAGGGGAGTTGTTGGGGACAGTAATTATGGATGGGGATCTGTGGAGGACACTTGTGGAGGGGAGTTGTTGGGGACAGTATTATGATGTGAGATCTGTGGAGGAACTTGTGGGGGAGTTGTGGGGACAGTATTATGGATGGAGATCTGTGGAGGATCTTGTGGCGGGGAGTTGTTGGGACAGTATTATGGATGGATCTGTGGAGGAACTTGTGGAGGGGAGTTGTTGGGTACAGTATTATGGAATGGAGATTGTGGAGGACAATTGTGGAGGGGAGTTGTTTGGGACAGTATTATGAATGGAGATCTGTGGAGGACACTTGTGGAGGGAGTTGTTGGGGACAGTATATGGATGGAGATCTGTGGAGGACATTGTGGAGGGGAGTTGTTGGGGACAGTATTATGATGGAGATTGTGGAGGACACTTGTGGAGGGGAGTTGTTGGGGACAGTATTTGGATGGAGATCTGTGGAGGACACTTGTGAGGGGAGTTGTTGGGGACAGTATTATGGATGAGATTTGGAGGACACTGTGGAGGGAGTTGTTTGGGACAGTATTATGGATGAGATCTGTGGAGGACTTGTGGGGGAGTTGTTGGGACAGTATTATGGATGGAGATCGTGAGGAACTTGTGGGGGAGTGTTGGGGACAGTATTATGGATGGAGATTGTGGAGGAACTTGTGGAGGGAGTTGTTGGGGACATATTTGGATGGATTGTGGAGGACACTGTGAGGGAGTTGTTGGGGACAGTATTGGAGGAGATCTGTGGCATTGTGGGGGGTTGTGGGACAGTATTATGGATTGAGATCTGTGGAGGACACTTGTGGAGTAGTTGTTGGGGACATATTTGGATGAGATCTGTGGAGGAACTTGTGGGGGAGTTGTTGGGGAAGTATTATGGATAGATCTGTGGGAACTTGTGGGAGTTGTTGGGACAGTATTATGGTGAGATCTGTGAGGATATTGTGGGGGAGTGTTGGGACATATTATGATGGAGATCTGTGGAGACATTTGGGGGGAGTTGTTGGGGACAGTATTATGAGAATCTGGGAGGACACTTGTGGAGGGAGTTGTTGGGACAGTATTATGGATGGAGATCTGGAGGACACTTGTGGAGGGAGTTGTTGGGACATATTTGGATGGAGATCTGTGGAGGACACTTGTGGAGGGAGTTGTTGGGACATATGGTGGGATGAGATTGTGGAGGAGACTGTGGAGGGGAGTTGTTGGACAGTATATGATGGAGATCTGTGAGACACTTGTGCGGGAGTTGTTGGGGACAGTATTATGGATGAGATCTGTGGAGGACATTGTGGAGGTAGTTGTTGGGACAGTATTATGATGAGATCTGTGGAGGACACTTGTGGGGAGTTGTTGGGACAGTATTATGGATGAGATCTGTGGAGGACATTGTGAGGGGAGTTGTTGGGACAGTATTATGATGAGATCTGTGGAGGAACTTGTGGGGGAGTTGTTGGGACAGTATTATGATGGAGATCTGTGGAGGACACTTGTGGGGGAGTTGTTGGGACAGTATATGATGAGATCTGTGGAGGAACTTGTGGAGGGAGTTGTTGGGACAGTATTATGATGGAGATCTGTGGAGGACACTTGTGGAGGGAGTTGTTGGGACAGTATTATGAATGAGATCTGTGGAGGACACTTGTGGAGGGAGTTGTTGGGACAGTATTATGGATGGAGATCTGTGGAGGACATTGTGGAGGGAGTTGTTGGGACAGTATTATGGATGGAGATCTGTGGAGGACACTTGTGGAGGGAGTTGTTGGGGACAGTATTATGGATGAATCTGGGAGGAACTTGTGGAGGGGAGTTGTTGGGACAGTATTATGATGGAGATCTGTGGAGGACACTTGTGGAGGGGAGTTGTTGGGGACAGTATTATGGATGAATCTGGGAGGAACTTGTGGAGGGAGTTGTTGGGGACAGTATTATGGATGGAGATCTGTGGAGGACACTTGTGGAGGAGTGTTGGGGACAGTATTTGGATGGAGATCTGTGGAGGAACTTGGGAGGGAGTTGTTGGGGACAGTATTATGGATGGATCTGTGAGGACACTTGTGAGGGAGTTGTTGGGACAGTATTATGGATGGAGACTGTGGAGGACATTGGGAGGGAGTTGTTGGGACAGTATTATGGATGGGATCTGTGGAGGACACTTGTGGAGGGAGTTGTTGGGACAGTATTATGGATGAGATTGTGGAGGACACTTGTGGGGGAGTTGTTGGACAGTAATGGATGGAGATCTGTGAGGACCTTGTGAGGGGAGTTGTTGGGACAGTATTTGATGGAGATCTGTGGAGGACACTTGTGAGGAGTTGTTGGGGACAGTATATGGATGGAGATCTGTGGAGGACACTTGTGGAGGGATGTTGGGGACAGTATTATGGATGGAGATCTGTGGAGGACACTTGTGGAGGGAGTTGTTGGGACAGTATTATGGATGATTCTGAGAGGACACTTGTGGAGGGAGTTGTTGGACAGTATTATGGATGGAGATCTGTGGAGGACATTGTGGAGGGGATTGTTGGGGACAGTATTTGGATGGAGATCTGTGGAGGACACTTGGGAGGGGAGTTGTTGGAACAGTATTATGGATGGAGATCTGTGGAGGACATTGTGGAGGGAGTTGTTGGGACAGTATTATGATGGAGATCTGTGGAGGAACTTGTGGAGGGGAGTTGTTGGGGACAGTATATGGATGGAGATGTGGAGGAACTTTGGAGAGAGTTGTTGGGACATATTATGATGGAGATTGTGGAGGAACTTTGGAGGGAGTTGTTGGGACATATTGGTGGAGATCTGGGACACTTGTGGAGGGGAGTTGTTGGGGACAGTATTATGGATGGAGTCTGTGAGGACACTTGTGGAGGGAGTTGTTGGGACAGTATTATGGATGAAACTGGGAGGACATTGTGGAGGGGAGTTGTTGGGGACAGTATTATGATGGGATCTGTGGAGGACACTTGTGAGGGAGTGTTGGGACAGTATTGTGGATGGAATCTGTGGAGGACACTTGGAGGGGAGTTGTTGGGGACAGTATTATGGATGGAGATCTGTGGAGGACACTTGTGGAGGGGAGTTGTTGGGGACAGTATTATGAATGGAGATCTGTGGAGGAACTTGTGGAGGGAGTTGTTGGGACAGTATTTGGATGGAGATCTGTGGAGGACACTTGTGGAGGGGAGTTGTTGGGGACAGTATTATGGATGGAGATCTGTGGAGGATACTTGTGGAGGGAGTTGTTGGGGACAGTATTTGGATGGAGATCTGTGGAGGATACTTGTGGAGGGAGTTGTTGGGGACATATTATGGATGGAGATCTGTGGAGGACACTTGTGGAGGGAGTTGTTGGGACAGTATTATGGATGGAGAACTGTGGAGGACTTGTGGAGGGGAGTTGTTGGGTACATATTATGGATGGAGATCTGTGAGGACACTTGTGGAGGGAGTTGTTGGGACAGTATTATGATGGAGATCTGTGGAGGACACTTGTGGAGGGAGTTGTTGGGACAGTATATGGATGAAGATTGTGGAGGATCTTGTGGAGGGAGTTGTTGGGGACAGTATTATGGATGGAGATCTGTGGAGGACACTTGTGGGGGGAGTTGTTGGGGACAGTATTATGGATGGAGATCTGTGGAGGAACTTGTGGAGGGAGTTGTTGGGGACAGTATTATGGATGGAATTGTGGAGGACACTTTGGAGGGGAGTTGTTGGGGACAGTATTATGATGGAGATCTGTGGAGGAACTTGTGGAGGTGAGTTGTTGGGACAGTATTATGGATGGAGATCTGTGGAGGAACTTGTGGAGGGGAGTTGTTGGGACAGTATTATGGATGGAGATCTGTGGAGGACACTTGTGGAGGGAGTTGTTGGGGACAGTATTATGGATGGAGATCTGTGGAGGAACTTGTGGAGGGAGTGTTGGGGACAGTATTATGGATGGAGTCTGTGGAGGACACTTGTGGAGGGAGTTGTTGGGACAGTATTATGGATGGAAACTGTGGAGGACATTGTGGAGGGGATGTTGGGGACAGTATTATGGATGGGATCTGTGGAGGACACTTTTGGAGGGGAGTTGTTGGGGACAGTATTATGGATGGAGATCTGTGGAGGACACTTGTGGAGGGAGTTGTTGGGGACAGTATTATGGATGGAGATCTGTGGAGGATCTTTGGAGGGAGTTGTTGGGGACAGTATTTGGATGGAGATCTGTGGAGGACACTTTGGAGGGGAGTTGTTGGGACAGTATTATGGATGAGATCTGTGGAGGACACTTGTGGGGGAGTTTGGGACAGTATTATGGATGGAGTCTGTGGAGGACACTTGTGGAGGGATTGTTGGGACATATTATGGATGAATCTGGGAGGACACTTGTGGGGGAGTTGTTGGGACAGTATTATGGATGGAGATCTGTGGAGGACACTTGTGGAGGGAATGTTGGGACAGTATTTGGATGAGATCTGTGGAGGACACTTGGGAGGGGAGTTGTTGGGACAGTATTATGGATGGAGATCTGTGGAGGACACTTGTGGAGGGAGTTGTTGGGGACAGTATTATGGATGGAGATCTTGGAGGAACTTGTGAGGGGAGTTTTGGGGACAGTATTGTGGATGGAGATCTGTGGAGAACTTTGGAGGAGTTGTTGGGGACAGTATTATGAATGGAGATCTGTGGAGGATACTTGTGAGGGGAGTTGTTGGGGACAGTATTTGGTTGGAGATCTGTGGAAGCACTTGTGGAGGGAGTTGTTGGGACAGTATATGGATGGATCTGTGGAGACACTTGTGGTGGAGTTGTTTGGACAGTATTGATGGGAACTGTGAGGAAATTGTGGAGGGATTGTTGGGGACAGTATATAGATGGGATCTTGGAGGACACTTGTGAGGGGAGTTGTTAGGGACAGTATTGTGGATGGAGATCTGTGGAGGACACTTGTGGAGGGGAGTTTTTGGGACATATTATGATGAGATCTGTGGAGACACTTTGAGGGGAGTTGTTGGGACAGTATCAGTATTATGGATGGAGATCTGTGGAGGACACTTGTGGAGGGAGTTGTTGGGGACAGTATTATGGATGGAGATCTGTGGAGGACACTTTGGAGGGGAGTTGTTGGGGACAGTATTATGGATGGAGATCTGTGGAGGATACTTGTGGAGGGAGTTGTTGGGGACAGTATTATGGATGGAGATCTGTGGAGGACACTTGTGGAGGGAGTTGTTGGGGACAGTATTATGGATGGAGATCTGTGGAGGACACTTGTGGAGGGGAGTTGTTGGGGACAGTATTATGGATGGAGATCTGTGGAGGACACTTGTGGAGGGGAGTTGTTGGGGACAGTATTATGGATGGAGATCTGTGGAGAACACTTGTGGAGGGGAGTTGTTGGGGACAGTATTATGGATGGAGATCTGTGGAGGACACTTGTTGGAGGGGAGTTGTTGGGGACAGTATATGGATGGAGATCTGTGGAGGACACTTGTGAGGGGAGTTGTTGGGGACAGTATTATGGATGGAGATCTGTGGAGGAACTTGTGGAGGGGAGTTGTTGGGGACAGTATTATGGATGGAGATCTGTGGAGGACACTTGTGGAGGGGAGTTGTTGGGGACAGTATTATGAATGGAGATCTGTGGAGGATACTTGTGGCGGGGAGTTGTTGGGGACAGTATTATGGATGGAGATCTGTGGAGGACACTTGTGGAGGAGTTGTTGGGGACAGTATTATGGATGGAGATCTGTGGAGGACACTTGTGGAGGGGAGTTGTTGGGGACAGTATTATGGATGGAGATCTGTGGAGGACACTTGTGGAGGTAAGTTGTTGGGGACAGTATTATGGATGGAGATCTGTGGAGGACACTTGTGGAGGGGAGTTGTTGGGGACAGTATTATGGATGGAGATCTGTGGAGGACACTTGTGGAGGGGAGTTGTTGGGACAGTATTATGATGGAAGATCTGTGGAGACACTTGATCGAGGGAGTTGTTGGGATAGTATTATGATGGAAATCTGTGAGGCCACTTGTGGAGGAGTTGTTGGCATTAGAAGAAAAAGAATTGAACAGAAAACCTGCACTCCACCATCCGAATAATGTAAGATGAAAAAATATATCTTTATTTGTAGGCAAAATGACACACAAATTAAAACCATTAAAACCAATAACGAACATTACAAAAAGCCACAACAATAATGGGTATAATACCACATAGGGGAAGGGGGCCCCTTCAAACCCTGTATTCATGCCTGATTCATTAACACCAATGGTACAACAGTAATCATACACTGAAGTCAAACAATACAAGTCTGCACCAAATAGTTAATCTTATTGCACCTTGCCCCTGGAAACAGTGAGCTATATAAAATGACAAATTGTACAAAGAATAAATGGTGCACAGAAATGATGACAAACAAAACCTAATATTTGGTGAAGCTAAAATGACAATTGACATTCAGCCTTTTGCAGCTCCTCTGAGCTCTGCTGCCTGTCAGCAAAGAGTCAAAGCTGGAGATTTCTCCCCTCACCTGTCCATAGACAGCATGGAGCTGCAGCACAGCAAAGGAGATCCCTATATCCCTCAGTGATCCCAGGGAATAGGAATAGGTATTTGCTAGTAAGAAGCACGGTGTGTGCAGGCATGAGCAGTGGGGGCCCCTAGATCCCACGCGTATCGCCGCACAGGGCGGCTTCGTCAGGGAGGTGTGGCTATCAATTGTGCCATGCTGCCTCTTATATCCTAGATAATGAGCAAATGAAGACAGCTGCGGCCGGCGCCATGGCAACAAATGGGACACTAGAAATGATGTCAGTGTGGGCGTGTATTGAGGACTGCTCAATAAACACTGCCCACTATGAGGAAGTGGTGGAACACACATAACATAGATTAAATGGCTCGCTTTAGAAAAGTTCAAAGTAAAACCTGGCGGTATAGTTGGAGATGGGTCAGAAGAGGGTGGTGAACTCTAGGGTCACAATTTGTGACACCCAGCTGTCAGACCACTCCCCCAGTCTGGGTTTTTTTTTTTTTTCCTCTTTCCCTTTTTTATTATATAAGGGGATCAACATTACAGTTGATGAATAAATAGAGGAGAATGGCAGGTTCTGGGGTCGAACAGCGACACCCTCAGAGCCCTGTCACTTCCTCTGGATATATAAGTGTTGGAATATTAGAGGGGGACACAGTGAGCCCACACAAGAGGCGGCGCCTCACGTGCGGGTCCACATATGCAAGTCAAATCACTTATAACATCGACTAGATGGCGGCCCGATTCTAAAGAATCGGGTAGTCTAGAATCCATATATAGTTTATTTACTAATAGTTACGGGAGTGCGGTGAAATGAATTGTGTGTATAGAGGCGGCTGAGTGGGTAGCAGAGTATACGGTGGCTCAGTGGTTAGCAGTGAGTGCGGTGGCTCAGTGGTTAGCAGTGAGTGCGGTGGCTCAGTGGTTAGCAGTGAGTGCGGTGGCTCAGTGGTTAGCAGTGAGTGCGGTGGCTCAGTGGTTAGCAGTGAGTGCGGTGAGATTGGTCAGCGCAGCGGCGTGGGCAGAGTGGTCAGCGCAGCGGCGTGGGCAGAGGACAGGGGGCAGAGGCGGCTGGGCAGAGGACGGAGAGGACAGGGGCAGAGGACGCAGAGGACAGGGGGCAGAGGACAGGGGGCAGAGGACAGGGGGCAGAGGACAGGGGGCAGAGGACAGGGGGCAGAGGAGGCAGAGGACAGGGGGCAGAGGAGGCAGAGGACAGGGGGCAGAGGAGGCAGAGGAGGCAGAGGACGCAGAGGAGGCAGAGGACGCAGAGGGGGCAGAGGACGCAGAGGACGCAGAGGGGGCAGAGGACGCAGAGGGGCAGAGGACGCAGAGGGGGCAGAGGACGCAGAGGACAGGGGCAGAGGACAGGGGGCAGAGGACAGGGGGCAGAGGACGCAGAGGGGCAGACCACGCAGAGGACAGGGGCAGAGGACAGGGGCAGAGGACACAGAGGACAGGGGGCAGAGGACACAGAGGGGCAGAGGACACAGAGGATAGGGGGCAGAGGACACAGAGGATAGGGGGCAGAGGACAGGGGGCAGAGGACACAGGGGGCAGAGGACGCAGAGGGGGCAGAGGACGCAGAGGACGCAGAGGGGCAGAGGGGGCAGAGGACGCAGAGGGGGCAGAGGACGCAGAGGGGGCAGAGGACGCAGAGGGGGCAGAGGACGCAGAGGACAGGGGCAGAGGACAGGGGGCAGAGGACAGGGGCAGAGGACGCAGAGGGGGCAGACCACGCAGAGGACAGGGGCAGAGGACAGGGGCAGAGGACACAGAGGACAGGGGCAGAGGACACAGAGGGGGCAGAGACACAGAGGATAGGGGGCAGAGGACACAGAGGATAGGGGCAGAGGACAGGGGGCAGAGGACACAGGGGCAGAGGACGCAGAGGGGGCAGAGGACGCAGAGGACGCAGAGGGGGCAGAGGGGGCAGAGGACGCAGAGGGGGCAGAGGACGCAGAGGGGCAGAGGACGCAGAGGGGGCAGAGGGGCAGAGGACGCAGAGGGGGCAGAGGACGCAGAGGACGCAGAGGGGGCAGAGGACGCAGAGGGGCAGAGGACGCAGAGGGGCAGAGGACGCAGAGGGGGCAGAGGACGCAGAGGGGGCAGAGGACGCAGAGGGGCAGAGGACGCAGAGGGGGCAGAGGGGGCAGAGGACACAGAGGACAGGGGCAGAGGACAGGGGGCAGAGGACACAGAGGGGGCAGAGGACACAGAGGGGGCAGAGGACACAGAGGGGGCAGAGGACACAGAGGGGGCAGAGACGGAGAGGGGCAGAGGACACAGAGGGGGCAGAGGAGAGGGGCAGAGGACACAGAGGGGGCAGAGGACAGGGGGCAGAGGACAGGGGGCAGAGGACAGGGGCAGAGGACAGGGGGCAGAGGACGCAGAGGGGGCAGAGGACGCAGAGGGGGCAGAGGACGCAGAGGGGCAGAGGACGCAGAGGGGGCAGAGGACAGGGGCAGAGGAGGCAGAGGACAGGGGGCAGAGGAGGCAGAGGACAGGGGGCAGAGGACAGGGGCAGAGGACAGGGGGCAGAGGACAGGGGGCAGAGGACAGGGGGCAGAGGACACAGAGGGGCAGAGGACGCAGAGGGGGCAGAGGACGCAGAGGACAGGGGGCAGAGGACAGGGGGCAGAGGAGGCAGAGGACAGGGGCAGAGGAGGCAGAGGACAGGGGGCAGAGGAGGCAGAGGACAGGGGCAGAGGGGGCAGAGGGGGCAGAGGACGCAGAGGGGGCAGAGGACGCAGAGGGGGCAGAGGACGCAGAGGGGGCAGAGGACGCAGAGGGGGCAGAGGACGCAGAGGGGGCAGAGGACAGGGGGCAGAGGACAGGGGGCAGAGGACAGGGGGCAGAGGACAGGGGGCAGAGGACGCAGAGGGGCAGACCACGCAGAGGACAGGGGGCAGAGGACAGGGGGCAGAGGACACAGAGGACAGGGGGCAGAGGACACAGAGGGGCAGAGGACACAGAGGATAGGGGGCAGAGGACAGGGGGCAGAGGACACAGAGGATAGGGGGCAGAGGACAGGGGGCAGAGGACACAGAGGGGGCAGAGGACGCAGAGGGGGCAGAGGACGCAGAGGGGCAGAGGGGGCAGAGGACGCAGAGGACGCAGAGGGGCAGAGGACGCAGAGGGGGCAGAGGACGCAGAGGGGGCAGAGGACGCAGAGGGGGCAGAAGACGCAGAGGGGGCAGAGGGGCAGAGGACACAGAGGGGGCAGAGGACACAGAGGACAGGGGGCAGAGGACAGGGGGCAGAGGACGGGGCAGAGGACAGGGGGCAGAGGACACAGAGGGGGCAGAGGACACAGAGGGGGCAGAGGACACAGAGGGGGCAGAGGACACAGAGGGGGCAGAGGAAGAGGGGCAGAGGACACAGAGGGGGCAGAGGACAGGGGGCAGAGGACAGGGGGCAGAGGACAGGGGGCAGAGGACAGGGGGCAGAGGACACAGAGGGGGCAGAGGACACAGAGGGGTCAGAGGACGCAGAGGGGGCAGAGGACGCAGAGGACAGGGGCAGAGGACACAGAGGGGCAGAGGACACAGAGGGGGCAGAGGACACAGGGGGCAGAGGACACAGAGGGGACAGAGGACACAGAGGATAGGGGCAGAGGACAGGGGCAGAGGACACAGAGGATAGGGGGCAGAGGACAGGGGCAGAGGACACAGAGGATAGGGGGCAGAGGACAGGGGGCAGAGGACAGGGGGCAGAGGACACAGAGGGGGCAGAGGACGCAGAGGACAGGGGGCAGAGGACAGGGGGCAGAGGACAGGGGGCAGAGGACAGGGGCAGAGGACAGGGGGCAGAGGAGGCAGAGGACAGGGGGCAGAGGGGGCAGAGGACGCAGAGGACAGGGGGCAGAGGACAGGGGGCAGAGGACAGGGGGCAGAGGACAGGGGGCAGAGGACACAGAGGGGGCAGAGGACGCAGAGGACATGGGGCAGAGGACAGGGGGCAGAGGACACAGAGGGGGCAGAGGACGCAGAGGACAGGGGGCAGAGGACAGGGGGCAGAGGACACAGAGAGGGCAGAGGACGCAGAGGACAGGGGCAGAGGACACAGAGGGGGCAGAGGACAGGGGGCAGAGGACACAGAGGGGGCAGAGGACAGGGGCAGAGGACACAGAGGGGGCAGAGGACACAGAGGGGGCAGAGGACACAGAGGGGGCAGGGGCAAAGGACGCAGAGGACAGGGGGCAGAGGACGCAGAGGACCTGTTAATCCCTTGCAGCCGGGCTCTCACCTCTGCTGGCCCTCATGTCCCCGGTGCTGAGCGCGGTGTCCCCCGGTGTCAGCAGTGCGGAGCTGTGGAGAAGGCGGGCGTGGAGACTGCGCTGTGCAGCATGATCCCGGGTGTCAGCCGCCTCCTGTCAGTGCAGCTACCCCCGGCTGGCATGTGCTGCCGCTGCCATCTCCTCACTGCCCGGGCACCCGGGGAATGTGTGTGCGGGGAGGAGGCGGCCGCACACACTGGAGGCTCGGCTGTAACCCCTGCACTGCCGGGCGCCTCCTCCTGACAGTGTACTGATGTGTGGAGCAGGGGCTGAGGACATGATATATGAGGGGCGGCCTCTGGGCAGACAGCAATGGCAGAGGGGAGAGGCTGCAGGGCACACGGAACTTCCGAGGTCGGAACTTCCTGTGCCGCTGCCTGTAGCCTGGGGGAGCCTGGCTACAGTGCACTGGATGAGCCTGGGCGACGACCATCACGGAAGTAGGCGTGGCCTTTTCCGGATGTGGGCTTCGGGTTTTATATATAAGATTTGACCTGAAAATCCTCTAGATGAAAGAGACATGTCAAACCAATTACCCCTTCCTGCCTATGGGTGCACCCAACTTCTAGTTGTCTACTAAGTACATGTTGTTATCAAAACCACAAACACACTTATCACAATGTCAGTTTTCAAAACCCATTGAACCACCAAGACCGAGCTATGCGATCATCTATTATATAATCGCGAATCGGAAAAGCGCCCCTCCGCGCGCTACTTCCGGCGTGGTCATGTGGATACGAATTTAACATTGGGCGCGAAGCGCCCAATGCTGCGCGAGCAACGGCCGCGAGGCCATTGCGAGTCGCTGGCCGAAATTCGAACCACAGGCTCCGCAACAACCTTACCGATTTACCGCTCAGGTAGCGCGAGCAATGGCCGCGAGGCCATTGCGAGTCGCTGCCTGAGCCGCAACTCGCTCCCCGGGGACCATGGAGCGGAGGCGGCACAGCCGCCTCCGCTCCCCGCTACCCACAATTCGCCCCCCCCCCATGTCCGCACAGCCCCCCCCCATGTCCGCACAGCCCCCCCCATGTCCGCACAGCCCCCCCCATGTCCGCACAGCCCCTCCCATGTCCGCACAGCCCCCCCCATGTCCACACAGCCCCCCCCCATGTCCACACAGCCCCCCCCATGTCCACACAGCCCCCCCATCTCCGCACAGCCACCCCCATGTCGTACACACAGCCCCCCATGTCCGCACAGCCACCCCATGTCCGCACACCCACCCCGCACCTAAGCTCCTACCCCCTAACTCCGCCGCCCCTAAGTCCCTACCCTCTAAGCTCCGCCGCATCCTAAGCCCCGACCCGCCCCACCTAAGCCCCTACACCCTAAGCCCCGCCGCACCTAACCCACGACCAGACGCACCTAATCCCCTACCCCCTAAGCCCCGCCGCAACTAAAAGCCCCGCGACACCTAAGCCCCTACCCCATAAGCCCCGCCACACCTAACCCCCTACCCCCTAAGCCCCACCGCACCTAAGCCCCTACCCCCTAAGCCCCGCCGCACCTAAAAGCCCCCACCCGCCGCACCTAAGCCCCTACCCCCTAAGTCTGCCGCACCCCTACACCCTAAGCCCCGACCCGCCGCACCTAAGCCCCTACCCCCTAAGCCTTGCCGCACCTAAGCCCCTACCCTCTAAGCCCCCCCGCACCTAAGCCCCTACCCCCTAACACCCGCCGCACCTAAGCCCCTACCGTCCGCCGCCAAGCCCCCACCCGCCGCACCTAAACCCCTACCCCCTAAGTCCGCCGCACCCCTACACCCTAAGCCCCGACCCGCCGCACCTAAGCCCCTACCCCCTAAGTCCGCCGCACCCCTACACCCTAAGCCCCGACCCGCCGCACCTATGCCCCCACCCCCTAAGCCCCGCCGCACCTAACCCCTACCCTCTAAGCCCCGCCGCACCTAAGCCCCTACCCCCTAAGCCCCGCCGCCTCCTAAGCTCCCGCCGCTTTCCCCTGCCGCTGTCGCTAACACCTAAAGCCCTACACCCGAAGCCCCCGCCGTCCCCTACCCTAACGTCCCCGTCGATCACTTACATGCCTTCTTAGTCATCTGATCGTCCGTCCGATCCACAAGTCCTCCGTCCGGCCAGGCGTCCTCTTCCTCCGGCCCCGGGGGTCTTCTCTCTTCTTTCCGCCATCTCCGCCTCTTCGTCCGGCCCCGGGGATCTTCTGTCTTCTTTCCGCCAACTTCCAGCTCCGACGTCCTCTTCACTTATCATTAACATAGAATGGACGACAAATCCACCATTCTATGTCAATGAGATGTGAGGGGCTCTTCTGATTGGTCGCTGTCTACTGCCCTCAGCCAATCAGAAGAGCCACTCATTTCCCATTGACATACATTACCGGTGTGTCGGCGATTTTATGGCCGCCCACCTGGTTCTATTTGTCGGCCCTAAAATCGCCGACACACCGCTAATGCATCTCTATGGGCAGTCAGCTCGATTTCTGATTGGTCGCTCTCTGCTGACGCCTACCAATCAGAATTCGAGCGGACTGCCCATAGACATGCATTAGCAGTGTGTCCGCGATTTTAGGGCCGACAAATAGAACCAGGTGGGCGGCCATAAAATCGCCGACACACCGCTAATGTATGTCAATGGGAACAAATAAATTTAATAATAAAAAAAATAAATAAAAAATAATTAAAAAATAATAAAAAATAAATAAAAAATAATAAATAATTCAATTAAAAATAATAATAAAAAAAATAAATACATGCTAAGAATATCAGCCCTTTCAGCGGACCTGAAAGAGAACTGGGTCTCAGCCTAAATAATAAATTTAATAATAAAAAAAAGAATTAAAAAATAATTAAAAACTAATAAAAAAATAAATAAAAAATAATAAATAATTAAATAAAAATAATAATAAAAAAATTAAATATATGCTAATAATATCAGCCCTTTCAGCGGACCTGAAAGAGAACTGGGTCTCAGCCTAAATAATAAATTTAATAATAAAAAAAATAATTAAAAAATAATTAAAAAATAATAAAAAAATAAATAAAAAATAATAAATAATTAAATAAAAAAAATAATAAAAAAAATAAATATATGCTAATAATATCAGCCCTTTCAGCGGACCTGAAAGAGAGCTGGGTCTCAGCCTAAATAATAAATTTAATAATAAAAAAAATAATTAAAAAATAATTAAAAAATAATAAAAAAAAAAAAATAATAATAAATAATTAAATAAAATAATAATAAAAAAATTAAATATATGCTAATAATATCAGCCCTTTCAGCGGACCTGAAAGAGAACTGGGTCTCAGCCTAAATAATACATTTAATAATAAAAAAATAATTAAAAAAATAATTAAAAAATAAATAAAAAATAATAAATAATTAAATAAAAAATATATAATTAAAAAATAAAATGCTAATAATAATGATATTACTGCTAATAATAATGCTATTAATGCTAATAATTATGCTATTAATGCTAATAATAATGTTATTAATGCTATTATTAATGCTAATAATGCTATTATTAATGCTATTAATGCTAATAATAATGCTATTAATGCTATTAATAATGTTATTAATGCTATTAATTATGCTATTAATGCTATTAATGCTAATATTTATCCTATTAATGCTATAATGCTATTAATGCTATTAATGCTAATATTTATCTATTAATGCTATTAATGCTATTATTAATGCTATTAATGCTATTAATAATGCTATTAGCTATTAATGCTATATATTTATGCTTATTCAATGTATTATTAATGCTATTAATGCTATATAATGCTATTAATGCTATTAATGCTAATAATAATGCTATTAATGCTATTAATAATGCTATTAATTATGCTATTAATGCTAATTAATGTATGCTATAATGGTATTATTAATGCTATTAATTGCTAATAATAATGCTATTAATGCTATTAATGCTAATAATAATGCTATTAATGCTATTAATAATGTATTAATGCTATATTAATGCTAATAATGCTATTATATGCTATTAATGCTAATAATAATGCTATTAATGCTAAGTAATAATGCTATTAAATGCTATTAATGCTAATATTTATCCTATTAATGCTATTAATGCTATAATAATGCATTATTAATGCTATTAATATGCTATAATGCTATTAATGCTATTATATTATGCTATTATAATGCTATAATGCTAATATTTATCTATTAATGCATATTAATGCTATTAATGCTAATCTATATAATGCTATTAATGCTATTAATAATGCTTATTAATGCTATATTATATGCTATTAATGCTATATTAATGCTATTAATGCTAATAATAATGCTATTAATGCTATTAATAATGTATTAATGCTATTAATGCTATTAATGCTATTTATCCTATTAATGCTATTAATGCTATTAATGCTAATAATAATGCTATTTAATGCTATTAATATAGTATTAATGCTATTATTATAATGCTAATAATGCTATTATTAATGCTATTAATGCAAATAATAATGCTATTAATGCTATTAATAGTTGCTATTAATGCTAATTATAATGCTAAATGCTATTTATGCTATTAATGCCAATAATATGCTATATGCTATTAATAATGCTATTATCTATAAGTAATTAATCTAATGCATTATGCTATAATGCTATTAATAATGCTATTAATGCTATTAATTATGCTATTAATGCTATCAATGCTAATATTTATCCTATTAATGGCATTAAATTAATGCTATTAATGCTAATAATAATGCTATTAATGCTATTAATAATGTTATTAATGCTATTATTAATGCTATTAATGCTATTATTAATGCTATTAATGCTAATAATAATGCTATTAATGCTATTAATAATGCTATTAAATGCTATTAATGCTAATATTTATCCTAATTAATGTATTAATATTGCTATTAAATTGCTAATAATGCTATTAATGCTATTAATAATGTTATTAATGCTATTATTAATGCTAATAATGCTATTATTAATGCTATTAATGCTAATAATAATGCTTTAATGCTATTAATAATGTTATTAATCCTATTATTAATGCTAATAATGCTATTATTAATGCTATTAATGCTAATAATAATACTATTAATGCTATTAATAATGTTATTAATGCTATTATTAATGCTAATAATGTTATTATTAATGCTATTAATGCTAATAATAATGCTATTAATGCTATTAATAATGTTATTAATGCTATTATTAATGCTAATAATGCTATTATTAATGCTATTAATGCTAATAATAATGCTATTAATGATTAATGTTATTAATGCTATTATTAATGCTAATAATGCTATTAATAATGCTATTAATGCTAATAATAATGCTATTAATGCTATTAATACTGTTATTAATGCTCATAATACTGCTAATAATGCTATTAATACTGCTATTACTGCTAATAATAATGCTATGGCTTATATTATTGCTATTGATGATGCGATTATTATTTAAAAATCTTTAAAAAAACAATAAACATATTTTAGATACCCGATGCATTTGCATCAGGCTAACAGCTATAACTACTATAATCAAATTAATGCACGTTCTAGAATCCCGATGCATTTGCATCGGGCTCACAGCTAGTCAAATATATAATTAACTAAGCAAGTGTTTACAAATAATATTTACACCACAAATCCTACATAGTGTACCAAAGTCAATAAGCAACAGAGATTACCAAAGAAAATACAATGAACAAATGATAAGGGAGAAAAAAAAAAAAATAATAATAATAATATATACTTTCATAGAAAAATATATATACAATCATATGCATAGATGCAAATGCTGATGGTGATGAAGAAATCTTGCAATCTCCACGGACAGCACCAGGACCAATATCCTGTTTTATAGCCACGCAGTCCAACCATCTAAATAGAGGAGTGCCAAGCGATATATATCCAGATGAAATAGACCGACACTGGAGGATCCTATTACAGAGCCTAGGAAACAAGCAGGAGATAATGAGGAGTGAAGATTAGAAGGAACCAAACTTGTCAGCCCCCTCCTATTAACAAGACTCCTAGACCCCTAAGAATCCTGTGAAATTTAATTCCTCATTTATTCCATGGGGGGCGACCGATTTAAGGAGGAAGATCCACGTTGACTCCAATTGTAAGAGTAGCTTCCTCCTGTCACCCCCCCTTGGATGAGGTGGTAGTTTCTCTAGACCTAGGACCCTGCATCCAGTTGTACGTCCCCCATGGTGTAACAAGAAGTGTGAGGCCACCGATGTGAGAGTCAGACCCTTTTCCAGATGTTCACTGGCCAGATTTATAGTTGAAAAATGTTTTTGGATCCGTTTTTTAAGCTCCTGTCTTGTCATCCCCACATAAACTTTCCTACAGGGACATATCAAAGCATAAACCACCCAGGTGGTTCTGCAATTATATAGTACCTCAGGGAGTGTTTTACATTATCCTGTGGATTGATGAAAATTTCTTTAGTGGGTGGCATGGATGGGCAAATATTGCAAGAGCCACATGGAAAGGATCCTTTGAGTCTCAAGCCTCTCCCCAACCTTTGTGTAGGTCGTTTAAAGTGGCTCCGGACCAGTGTTGATTAGGGGCCCGCCTTGCTGTCATTAGTGGTCTCTCACCAACCAGTGGACCAATCTTTGGGTCCAAATATAGTATGTCCCAATGAGAACTGAAAATGCCACCCACCTTAGTCCACTGATTGTGGTAGTTGGTCACAATCCTGATGGAGTCATCCTTCGGTTTATATTGCTGTTTGAGAAGTGATTCTTGCGTGCAGTTCTGTGCTCTCTGAAAGGCAGCCGAAATAACTCTGCGTGGATACTGTCGGGAGGAAAACCTATTAGTTAGGGCTCGGGACTGAAGGAGAAAATCCCCATCCATGGTACAATTTCTCCTCGCCCTCAAAAATTGCCCCACCGGAATACCTCTCTTTAGATGTCCTGGATGGAAACTCGAGTAATGTAGCAAACTGTTGGTTGCTGTTGGTTTCCTATATAGATTAGTATTAAGATGTTCATCCTGAACGGTAACCCTCAGGTCCAGAAAGATAGCTTCGGAAGACGACATGCTGAAAGTAAGAAAGATGTTAAGTGCATTGGCGTTGAGTTCCTCAATGAAGGCTTTACATGTGGCCTCATCACCCTTCCACACGAAGCACACGTCATCAATAAAACGGAACCAGCCTTGAACATGTTCCTTATATGACACCAGATGGTATACGATCACCTCCTCCCACCAACCTAAAAATAGGTTGGCGAAAACCGGGGCGCAACGCGCCCCCATTGCCACACCCGAGACCTGTCTGTAAAAGCAGTGGTCAAAGATAAAATAACTGTGTGACAACAGGAAATCCAAGAGGTCAATGAGGAATGAGTCGTGCTGTCTATCTGTGCCCGTTTGTTTTTCAAGAAAGTACGTGATAGCCTCCATGCCATGCTCATGTGTGATGTTGGTGTATAGTGACTCAACGTCACAAGTCACAATCAAAGTACCTTCAGTGATCCGAAGAGATCGTGTCTTCTTAATGAAGTCAGTCGAGTCCTTCACATACGAAGCCAAATTCTGTACCAACGGCTGTAGATAAAAGTCCACGTATGATCCCGCCTTTTCACAGATACTGCCCACGCAAGAAACAATCGGTCGTCCCGGTGGTTTTTCCACACACTTGTGAATCTTTGGGAGAAAATATATCGTTGGTATTACAGGTTCAGAGACCCACATATAATTCCTCTCTCTTATGGTTATCACACCACTGCTCACAGCTGAATCCAAGAGCCTATAAAACTTTTTCTGGAAGAACCCTGTAGGATCCGACGGTAGTTTAGAATAAAATCTAGTATTCCCTAGTTGTCTCTGTGCCTCCTCTATATACATATTGCAGGGCCAAATGACCACATTGCCCCCCTTATCTGCCTCTTTTATAATTAAGTTAGTATTGCTCCTCAATTCAGAGAGCGCCTTTTTTTCTCTGGGTTTCAAATTCCCACCCCAACCTGGCAGATCCGGCAAGCGTTCGATATCTCGTTTCACCAGGTTAAAAAATGTCTGGATGGGTGGAAAGAGGGACAAGGGTGGGGCAGTGGTAGATCTACTGCGTAAGGGGCAGGGTCTCCTACCTGGACCAGATGGTGTATCTTCCAGAAGGTCTTGAAGATCTTGTAAGGTTCTCTGTTCCATTCCAGCAGTGTTGTTGAGTACCATTGGGTGTCAGTGGACTGCATTGAGCACAAGTCTACGACAGAATAAATACAAATCCTTAATTAGGCTGAATTTATCCAAGGGCTGTTCCGGAGAGAAGGTCAAACCTCTTTGCAATACAGAGAGTTGATCCACTGTCAAGGTAAGATCAGAAAGGTTAATAACCTGTAAGGTACCCGATTGTTCTTCCATGGATTGGTTGGTGGTCATCGTTGGCGAGTTTCGGGCTGTCAGTAGCGAGGGTTGCGACCCTGTGGCTTCCGTTTCGGTCGCTGTGGGGCCGATGGTGCTCCCATTCCGCCTCCTATGGGCCCTCCTACCCCCCCGCCTGGTTCGTCTTCTGACTCGCTCTCCCGTGCCCCTAAAAAAATCACTATCACTGGAAGGGTCAGAATCCGGAATTGTAATTGGAATGCTATTGGGAACTGTATTGGGTGCTGGTTTAGGGG
>JARQOC010000003.1:4961009-5000821 GCA_033576535.1 Allobates femoralis | reverse complement strand
AAGACTAGGTCAAGTGTGTGGCCACCAGTGTGCGTGGCGGAGGAGATCCATTGGGAGAGGCCGAAAGAGGAGGTGAGGGATAGGAGTCTGGAGGCAGCGGCTTTGGTGGTGTCGATGAGGATATTGAAGTCACCCATGACGATGGTGGGGATGTCAGAGGAGAGGAGGTGGAGGAGCTAGGTTGTGAAGTGGTCAAAGAAGGTAGAGGGGGATCCAGGGGGGCGGTAGACAACGGCTAGTTGGAGGTTGCAGGGGGAGAAGATGCGAACAGCGTGTGCCTCGAAGTAGGGGAGAGGGGGTGGTGTAAGTGGGGAGAAGGAGCAGTCGTTGGCCAGAAGTAGGCCGACACCACCGCCGCGGGTGTTGGTGGGGCGGGGAGTGTGGGAGAGTGTGACTCCACCTTAGTAGAGGGCAGCCGGGGAGCTTGTGTCAGAGGGGGTAAGCCAGGTCTCTGTGAGTCCGATGAAGGAGAGTTTTTTGGAGATGAAGAGGTCGTGGATAAGTGTGAGTTTGTTACGGACGGAGCAGGTGTTCCAGAGTGCGCCGGGTAGGGGGACAGGGGAGGCAGGGGTGGGGGGAATGGGTCGGAGGTTAAGGGGGTTACAAGGGTTGGTGATGGGTCATCGGAGTGGGATGGAGGGGAGTGAGGTGGTGTGGTGGGGTGGGCCAGGATTAGGAGAGATGTCATCAGAGAGTAGGAGGAGCAGGGAGAGGGTTAGGAGGTGGGAGCAGGGGAGCTTGCGTGGTGGGCATGTATATCTAGAGATGGTGGGTTGAAAGTGGGGGAATAGTTCGGAGGATAGGGTGAGGTGGGTTGGAATGAGGATGAGAGCAGAATTCCTTTGCTCAGTGTGGGGATGGGTGTGGGGTAGTAGGAAATGGAGAAAGATGGGAGTGAAGGTGAGGAGAATTGGGAACATGGTGGGGGGAGAGGGTGGGAGAGGTGGCTGGGGTCAGAGGTATCCGGGGATCTGGTGTGTCAAGGGTGAGTTCAAAATGGTGGGTGGTAAGCCGCGTTTCAGGTGCGGCCAGGTGATGAGATGCAGTCCAGGGGAGGAGGTGCGGTTCAGGGACGAGGTGCAGTTCGGTGAAGAGGTGATGCAGTCGATGACGTTGCGGCCAGGACGAGTTGGCGCAGGTGAAGCAGCCGAGGATGAGGTGGTGCAGCCGTGGATGAGGTGATGCAGCTGGGGTGAAGTGAAGCAGCCGGGCTGGGGTGGAGCAGCCAGGGTGACATGATGTAGCCAGGAGGAGATGATGCCACCAGGGGGTGAGCTGAAGCAGGCGGGGGATGAGATGAAGCAGTACAAAAACTACTAGAAAAAAGCAGCATCAAAAAACCTTACCATCCATGCCAAAAATAGAAACCAAGTGCACTTTACAGGGATGCAGTCAGATGCCAAATGTGATGTAGCAAGGCCCAGCTGACGGGGGGCTGTGAAATCAGCCTAAGGGTTCCAAGGGTGTTGGGCTCTGATGGCATCTGTAGAGTGCACTTGGTTTGTCCAGGTTTTTGGGTAGGGATGGTAAGGTTAGTTATTGATTGCTGGGCTTTTTTCTAGATTGGGTTTTGTTGAAGGTATTTATAGGACTGAATGAGCAGAGAATCCGTGACGTTGGAGTATCAGCTTAGAATGGATCTTGGGCCAAATACTTGATCAAGTATCCTATCTTAAGGTTTTTGTAGTTTATCATATAAAAAACTTTTGCGCTTATTAATCATTCAGTGTGAGTTGGGGCCTGAGGCGGATTGAGTCTAGTGGTGGGCAGAAGCAGTAACTGTGCGGCCCAATGGCTCAGGCAGCGGAGCGGGATGGGTGGTTCAGCACTTGATATATGTATCAGTGGTGAATGGTGCTCTGAGTGAAGCCAGTGTATGATGGCAGGTCGGGTCCCACATCTTGCTGGTAGAGGTGATTTAGCAGTACTGCAGCTGGGCTTGCTTCACATTTGGGCTCTGACTGCATCCTATAAGTGCACTTGGTTTCTGTTTTTGGCATGGATGGTAAGATGAGATGAAGCAGGCAGGGAATGAGATGAGGCAGCCAGGGGATGAGATGAAGCAGTGCGCAGAGGGATAGAAGCCGCAAGCAGCCAGGGGATGAGACGAAGCAGCCAGGGGATGAGACGAAGCAACCAGGGGATGAGACGAAGCAGCCGGAGGATGAGATGATGTAACCGGAGGATGGTGGTGGCATAGCACGGTGGGTGGAAGAGTGGCACGGCCAGGGGTCGGAACCGGTCTGGCGTTGGATGTAGGGGCAAGATGCTGAGATGCAGTCAGGATCAGATGTAGCTGGGGGTGAAATGCAGCCAGAGGTCAAGTGCAGCAAGGGGTCCATATGGCAGAGGGGTCGATGCAACCAGAAGGGTCCCGTAGGCTGAGGGGCCTGTGCAATAGGGCAAATGCAGCCGGGGCGTCAGTGAGGCAGCCGGGGTCGGTTGCAGCTAGAGGGGTCCGTGAGGCCGAGGGGCCTGTGCAATAGGGCAAATGCGGCCGGGCGTCAGTGAGGCAGCCGGGGTCGGTTGCAGCCAGAGGGGTCCATGCGGCAGAGGGGTCACTGTCAGCCAGAAGGGTCCGTGAGGCAAGGGGGTCCTGTGCAGTAGGGCCAGTGCAGCCGGACGTCAGTGAGGCGGCCGGGGTCAGGTGCAGCCAGAGGGGTCCATGCAGCAGAAGGGTCACTGTAGCCAGGGGCCGTGAGGCAGAGGGGTCAAAGCGTCTAGGGGGACCATGAGGTTAGAGGGGTCCGTGCAGTGTGTCCATGCAGCAGAGGGGTCGGATGGGACCAGGTGGTCAGGGGCCCAAGGTCATGGTGTAGGAGATGGGCACCTCTGACCGGTCAGTGGGCTGTGGAGGCAGGGGCCGCTGCGGGGCGTGCGGTGTCGCTGGTCCCTGCACAGCCTACAGCCCCGTGCCGCTGTAGAGGGACCCAAAGGTAGCGCTGCCGGCCCCCCACAGCTTAGTAGGCAGTGGTGGGCTCTGAGGGTAGCGCCGTCAGTCCCCCGCAGCCGCAGCTATGCAGCGCCGTGGGGGGCCGGGCACCCCACCGGAGCCCAGGGAGTGGGGCTGGACAGGCCGCGGTCTGGGCCGCAGCGGTGGTGGGGAGAGGTGGAGGGTGGGGGCGGCGGCACCGCACTTACCGAAGGCGTCTGGGCGGAGGCGAGCCGGGCTGGCCGCACGTGGGTCCGGGCTTTATGCGGGGAGGAGCCCCGCACATCTTCTGCCGCCGGGACTTTAGGAAGGCCACGGGAGCGGGCCGCGGCTCGGGGCCAGGGCACTGGGGCAGGATGCGCCCACAGTGCTTAGATGGAGCGGCTCCCCGGGCGGGCAGGTAGAGGGGGGGAGGCGCAGGCTGCGTCAGGAGCATAGCGCCACCAGAGGTGCCTGGATGCCGGCGCGGCTGGGAGTGGGGCCCAGGTGGGGAGCTGCTAGGGCACGACCCGGCAGGCTGGGGTAAGCGGCTCAGATGGCTGGTGGGGTGCCCGGGGGTGATAGTCAGGAGGCAGATGGTATGTGGGGAGGACAGGCAGGCTTGGATGCAGTGGATGTGTCCAAGGTGCCTGGAGCCTGGAGCCTCCTCACATGCGACCATCACCCCCTGCGGTAAAAACCTGCTGGGGTGATTGTTGAAGAGGCTCCTTTTCTTGTAAATGTCATTCCACTGGATAAGACCTTTGCTTCATCAAGGAACAGGAGAATCCGGGTCCCAGAGACATGATTCCAAGCAGGGATGCTCTTGAGACTTTGTAACTACCTGTCCTCAGTGTCTGCTTGTAATAATAAGCCCTCCAGGTACAAGCCTGCCAAAAACATTTGTACCCCTATCATTCCTGAGAGCTTTCCTCAGTGATCTGACCTAAAAAAGGGAGGGGAAATCGGGGGGGGGGGGGGGTACTCTCACACTGGCGTCTCGCATATCTCCTCAGCGCCCGCCCCACTCGCCATGCTCTCTGAGGGGCGTCTCCTCGTGTCAGGTCTCCTTGCTGAGTTTTTTGTTGCTGCACTCCTTTCTTCTACCTCTTCTACCTCTCCGCTCCTGACCTCAACTTTCTACTCTGAACCTGTGCCGTGTGTCCCGACCTTGAACCGTCTGACTACACTTCTGTCTCACCATCCTGTACCTCATTCCTGTGTTGCTGACCTTCCAGTCAGTGCTACAGACTCGAGGATTGCCATGGTGTAGTACCTGTGCCTACATACACCATACTCCTCACCATTAGAGGCTCTAGTGAAGATCTGGTAAACACTAGTCACGCCTCTCCTGAGTAAGCCCGGTCCATGGCGCAGTGAAACCACACCCATCAGCAATACATCCACCCACCAGCGTCACAATTAGAGCATGTGAGGCGGTCGACAGGGTATGGGGTACTGGGGTACTGGGGCTGATGGTAGATTTGATGGGGAATCACGGCTGGTCAATCCCCGGTCCTGTGTCCTGGACCCTCAATGGCAGGGAACGGTGGGGGATAAGGGGGCTATTTACAATTGAACGTGACGCCACCTGTAGTTCCTGGGATATGGTACCGGCGCTGCAAGCCTGCCGCTGAGGTGATGGTGGGTGCAGCAGAGTGTGGAACAGCTCCCCACAGGTGGAGCTTTACCTCAGGGCACCGGGGGAATGGAAGAAGATGGTGAGGGAGGCAAGTAATGGTGATGATGGGGATGAGGGGAGTAGTGTTTTCTGACACAGTGGTGAAATGCGACGGTTGGACAGGCACACAGACACACAGGGATTGTTGTTTCGGTACCTTTTACTGGTGGTAACATAACAGGTACAGTATTAACCAGGTCCCCGATGCAATTTGGGACTTCCCCCTTAGAAAGTTATGAGGCATCCTCTGTGTCTGTGCTCTGCAGTGTGGGGCTCGACATAACCATTAGACTGGGGGTCCCTAATTCAACCTATTCCTAGAATTACCTCTGAAGGTGAGGACATCCAGGCTGCCCACCCTGACCCTTTGCTAAGACCCTTTTACCTCCACCCATGGACTGCAAACCACAGCAACTCCCACAAGAAGGAAAATGCCAAGGCTTCAGCAAAAGGTCTTCTCAGCTCCAGGTCTAGCAGAGACTGAACTCTATCAATGACATATGCTGGTCGAAGAGGGAACTATTTAAAGGCCAGGGGCGTGGTCACCTGCGAAACTCACAACCCCCACTTGCAGAGCCACCCACTCATAGACAGCAACACAGCAGCATCTACAGATTAACTCTGAATGTGCCATTGGAAATTTAGTCCCATTTAAACCAGAGAGCGCTTCTCACATGGACTCCAGAGCCGTCCATAGGTGACACAACTGTGATATGTACATTAATCATATCATCATCTGTTTCATTATGTTTCTATGCACTTTATTGTCATTTATTGCAGTTATACATCACTCACTCCAGAATTACACACTGTTCCCTTGTGTATTTGTTCTTGTAGACCTTCAGCTGCTGGTAGTCACCAAAGACTTCAATCTGAAGATGGGCCCAGTTCCAAATGATTGTAATGATAGTTTCAAAGGAAGGCCTCTTGTGTGTGGAACAGTGAAGGGTATCAGCAATATGGCCTGCAGTCCTGATGGCTCCGTGTTCTGTGTCCGGGATGGAGATCTGTACCATAAACACACAGACTGGTTCGCTGCTGCCAGAAAAGTCGGAAACTGCGGAAAGGATGAATTTAAGACCATTTTCTTTCATCCCAATGGAGATTTGTTTGCAGTAACAACTAAAGGAGACTTGTACAGGGGTCCGAAGCCCGACAAGGAAAATGAGTGCTGGTTTCACTGCGCAGCCACCAAAATCGGCAGTGGAGGCTGGGACCAGTATGGAGCGCTGTTCTTCCATCCGGATGGCACACTGTATGCTGAATACAATGACACCCTGGTGAAGGGGAGTCCTCCACCAACTGCACCCGGGGACTGGCTGGCCATACCACTAAAATTGGAGCCAGAGGCTGGATGAAACTCACAAAATTCATGGCCATCAGTCCTGACGGGCAGCTGTGGTGTGTGGAATAAGAATGATGGAAAGATCTATAAAAAATTCACCGCCGACTCAGGAACATGAACCTTATATTAATGTTGCTGAAAATGTAGGATGTGACTACAATGTGTTTGAATTTCTTTGCTTCAAATAATTATCTATTATTTTCTCTCTATTGTAGAAATTATAATTTCTGCAGCTAGAGGGAATGACGCTTCTCTCTGGATTTTAGTGTCTGCAGCTTCTCTCTTTCTATTGGTATCTCCTATTAGTGTCTGCAGCTTCTCTCTTTCTATTGGTATCTCTATTAGTGTCTGCAGCTTCTCTCTTTCTATTGGTATCTCCATTAGTGTCTGCAGCTTCTCTCTTTCTATTGGTATCTCCATTAGTGTCTGCAGCTTCTCTTTTATTGGTATCTCTATTAGTGTCTGCAGATTCTCTCCTTCTATTGGTATCTCTATTAGTGTCTGCAGATTCTCTCCTTTCTATTGGTATCTTTATTAGTGTCTGCAGATTCTCTCCTTCTATTGGTATCTCTATTAGTGTCTGCAGATTCTCTCCTTCTATTGGTATCTCTATTAGTGTCTGCAGATTCTCTCTTTCTTTTGGTATCTCTATTAGAGTCTGCAGCTTCTCTCTTTCTATTGGTGTCTCTATTAGTGTCTGCAGCTTCTCTCTTTCTATAGGTATCTCTATTAGTGTCTGCAGCTTCTCTCTATTGGTATCTCTATTAGTGTCTGCAGATTCTCTCCTTCTATTGGTATCTCTATTAGTGTCTGCAGATTCTCTCCTTCTATTGGTATCTCTATTAGTGTCTGCAGCTTCTCTCTTTCTATTGGTATCTCTATTAGTGTCTGCAGCTTCTCTCTTTCTATTGGTATCTCTATTAGTGTCTGCAGCTTCTCTCTATTGGTATCTCTATTAGTGTCTGCAGCTTCTCTCTTTCTATTGGTATCTCCATTAGTGTCTGCAGCTTCTCTCTTTCCATTGGTATCTCTATTAGTGTCTGCAGATTCTCTCCTTCTATTGGTATCTCTATTAGTGTCTGCAGATTCTCTCCTTCTATTGGTATCTCTATTAGTGTCTGCAGATTCTCTCCTTCTATTGGTATCTCTATTAGTGTCTGCAGATTCTCTCTTTCTTTTGGTATCTCTATTAGAGTCTGCAGCTTCTCTCTTTCTATTTGGTGTCTCTATTAGTGTCTGCAGCTTCTCTCTTTCTATTGGTGTCTCTATTAGTGTCTGCAGCTTCTCTCTTTCTATAGGTATCTCTATTAGTGTCTGCAGCTTCTCTCTTTCTATTGGTATCTCTATTAGTGTCTGCAGCTTCTCTCTTTCTATTGGTATCTCATTAGTGTCTGCAGCTTCTCTCTTTCTATTGGTATCTCTATTAGTGTCTGCAGCTTCTCTCTATTGGTATCTCTATTAGTGTCTGCAGCTTCTCTCTTTCTATTGGTATCTCTATTAGTGTCTGCAGTTTCTCTCTTTCTATTAGTATCTCTATTACTGTCTGCAGATTCTCTCCTTCTATTGGTATCTCTATTAGTGTCTGCAGTTTCTCTCTTTCTATTGGTATCTCTATTAGTGTCTGCAGCTTCTCTCTTTCTATTGGTATCTCCATTAGTGTCTGCAGCTTCTCTCTTTCTATTGGTATCTCTATTAGGGTAAGTTCACACTTACCCGGCGGTTTGGTCGGCGGCAGCTGGCGGAACCCGCCAGGAAGCTCCGGCGCTGTCCACCGGCTTCCTGGCGGGTATGTGCGGCGGGAGCCGGGTGGGTGACGGGCGGGAGCCGGCGGATGCACAGCGTGTTCTCGGGGGCGAATCTGCAGCGGCTGGAAGCAGCACATGATTCTGCTTGCAGCCGCTGCAGAACCGCCGTTTTTTAGAACATGCTCATTCTTTGCTAACCCGCTGGGAAACCTGCGGGTTAGCAACGGATGATGCTGTGTAACCGCCGGTGTGTGCACAGCCTTGGGCGGTGTACATTAGTTTTAATGTTAATCCAAACGCCGGTTTGGATTAACATAAATTTAAATAAAACTAATGTAAACAAAACGGCGGTTTACACAGGTAAACCGCCGAAAAGCCGCCCAGTGCGCACATAGCCTTAGTGTCTGCAGCTTCTCTCTTTCTATTGGTATCTCTATTAGTGTCTGCAGCTTCTCTCTTTCTATTAGTATCTCTATTAGTGTCTGCAGCTTCTCTCTTTCTATTGGTATCTCTATTAGTGTCTGCAGCTTCTCTCTTTCTATTGATATCTCCATTAGTGTCTGCAGCTTCTCTCTTTCTATTGGTATCTCTATTAGTGTCTGCAGCTTCTCTCTTTCTATTGGTATCTCTATTAGTGTCTGCAGCTTCTCTCTTTCTATTGGTATCTCTATTAGTGTCTGCAGCTTCTCTCTTTCTATTGATATCTCCATTAGTGTCTGCAGCTTCTCTCTTTCTATTGGTAACTCTATTAGTGTCTGCAGCTTCTCTCTTTCTATTGGTATCTCTATTAGTGTCTGCAGCTTCTCTCTTTCTATTGATATCTCTATTAGTGTCTGCAGCTTCTCTCTTTCTATTGGTATCTCTATTAGTGTCTGCAGCTTCTCTCTTTCTATTGGTATCTCTATTAGTGTCTGCAGCTTCTCTCTATCTATTGGTATCTCCATTAGTGCCTGTGTGGAGCCCACTGGGACGGGGTACTCGGTACCGGACCAGGTTGCTCCTGGGAATGTCACGGAGGTCCTGGTCCGGACTGTGTCCTGGGTTCTCACAAGTAAAAGGGGATATGTACAATGGATAAAGTTTGTCATGACGCCACCCACGGGTTGTGGTCAATGATGGGACCACCGCTGCAGCGCTACTCTGCCAGGAGGATGGATGGATGATGGGGCTGCAGCAGATGGATGAGCCCGCGCGGGTCAGGCTGCTCCTGACAGGATAAATGGTATGATTCACAGTTCAATATACCTGGAATCAGACACGAACACTCAGACAGGGTTCACCGGGTTTACTTGTCAGCTCTTCAAAAACAGTGTACAGCAGTTCTCAGTACAATTCTTACACAGTTCCCAGTCAGTTAACTCCGGTAACACTGAAGCTGTGAAGACGTCCTGGTGATCGGTGCTGCGGTTAGGGCCCGAACCAGTGACCCGGAGTGGCCCTTCTGCATTAGCCAAGCCTAGGAGTGGGGATAGAAGGCAAGGAGTAGACAGCCTAAAGGCAGTGAGAAACTAGTGGAAGTTCACCCAAGACGTACCGGACTTCGGGGATCCGCATCTGTAGGAACACTTTAGGACTGCAGAAAACCCTGGCACATCGTGGAGACTTTAGTCAGCCAGTCCCCCTGCGTACCCAGCAAGAGGGAGCCAGATACTGTAGTGAAAGGTGGTGATCATAGGGGGTAACCCGTGGACCGCGCAGGAGGAAAGAGAGGACCAGAGAAAGTGAGGAGGGCCGGTCGTGTTGCATACAGTCAGGGCTTCAGCGACAGTAGGGAACTTGAGGAGGCCTTATACCCCTTGCTGTGGAGACTCACTGTGCACCTGGTGACCCGACAGTGCTCTGAACATCTTTACCTGCACATACCATCAGTAAAAGGTAAAAGAGACTTCTTCAGAGTGTGTGCGTTATTTCTCTCCGTCCCCAGCCTCCCTATAGACTGCCTTAATGCTTCTTACCCTGGCCTCAAGTCCCACTCCAAGCTGCCCCTTTACTACTCGCTGCCCTGGAGGCCCAGTTCCACCTGTAGGGAGCTTTGCCATCCTTGCCGCGATACCATCGCCCTCCGGAGGACTGTGGCGGCGCTGGTGATCCTCACCAGGTATTACATGTGGTGTCATGTGACAATAACTCTTATCCCTGTACATAACCCTTATTGAAGTGTCACCCAGGCCACGGGCTCAGGAGCTGCCACCGGTGACAACCCCTCCGAGCCTGATACCCGAGTACCCCAGGGCCTGGGGCTCGACATATCATTGTCTGCAGATTCTCTCTGGATCTCAACTCTTCTGGGTCTTAAGCTAGGGCCACACTTACCATGTCCCCCATGTTAAACGGATGCCATTACTGCAGAGCCCAGCCTTCAGGAACGCACACCGCTAACATCGCTGCCTGCGAACGCTGCTGCATGGTAACCCAATGTTTACCATGGATGCAGCCACTCAGGAAGCCCCAGGAACTGCGCTTTAGCAGAGCGCATTTCTGTGTGCTCTGCTAAAGCGCAGTTCCTGGGGCTTCCTGTGTGGCTGCATCCATGGTAAACATCAGGTTACCATGCAGCAGCGTTCGCAGGCAGCCCCGACGTTAACGGTGTGTGTTCCTGCAGGCTGGGCTCTGCAGTAACGGCATCCGTTTAATGTGAGGGTACCTGCTAAGTGTGGCCCTAGCCTTATTAAATTTTACATTGAGTGTTTGTAGCTGTAGACAAAGGATTTGCCATGTGGATTGTGAATGAAGAAGCCAGAATCATCCAGCTTTAGCTTTTACGACTCGGCCATGTTGTACATTCTTCATAGGGGAGGGAAAAATATTAGAATCTGAGCGTCCTCAGTGGTTGATACCTTTTAATGTCTAAATGAAAAGATGGTAAACATAGCAAGCTTTCGAGAAACTTAGGCCTCTTCGTCACGCTGATAATGACACAAATTCTGAAGACACATACATATATACATAAGCAAAAAAAAAAGCAGGGCCAGATGATGTACTCAATACGACAGGTGACGCAAAGCAGAGTCAGGCCAGGGAGGGGGAAAGGAATGGGTACGTGAGGTGAAGTCAAAATTCCAAGATAAGAGGAACCAATTATATTATTGTTCTATGATTAGTGGCCTGTGGAGAACTGAGAATTCCTCAGCGTGAGCAGAAAGCCATAAATCGGTGCAAGACAGTTTACATAAGAAGTGTCAAAAGTTCATTTTCCTCTAAATGGAGTCTGATGGAGATGTGATATCCCCAAATGCCCTTTCATTTTATGTAAAAATGCATGAATCCATGTGAGACATTTAATCCTGCTTTGAATGTGTCAAAGGTCGTTTATCAGTTTGTATTCCCAAATTCTCCTCTCTGTGATTTGAAGTTGCTTTTTAATATGAGTAGTTTAATATCGGATTTACTGTGGTCAGGGCTGCAAAAATGCTTGGCTACAGATAGGTCCATACTCTTTTATTGAGTGGCGATAAGAATTCATGAATTGTCAGAATTTTTTTCCGGTCTCCCCTAAGTATGTGGCGCCCCCACTGGTCAGTGTTGCCACTAGAGGGGTACTAACACCCAGATTAGCGTGTGCAATATCCCATCACCAGAGGATAGTAATATTAATCTGAGGCCTCATCCCTGCATTCATACACTTAGAGCTAGGGACCAATTGGCTAAACCCGTTATCAGGGTAACCAGTCCCGGTGGGAGGAGCTGAGGTGTAGAAAAAGAGGCGGGAGAGACAGTTAGTCACAACGTGAGGAGAGGACCGTAAGGGAAGGAGGAGAAGGAGGTACCTGCTAGGATTATGGTGGAGGGTGCCTTAAAAAGGAAGGCAACCCAGACAAAAAGGGGATCCCTGGCTTGTGCAAGCCTGTGCTAGACTGAAGATTGTGAGTCTGGGAGGGAACCCAGTCCAAGACGGAGTACCGGCTCCGAGTGCGGTGCAGGAAAAGTTTAGCTCTGAGCCGCGAAACCTGGTGGGTCAAAGGCCTTTCATATAGCCCCGACCTGGTCCAACATGCACATCCCCACCAGGAGCTCCAAACCGGGTTGAGCCCCTTAGAGAGAAGAGTAACCTCTGTATACCCAATGGGCCTGGTAGGAAGAGGGCTCCATGCAGGGCCGCGCACGGGTAGTAAGGAGAGCGCAGTGAGTGAAAAGGACAGAAGTTGTTACCCAGAAGGAACATCGTAAAGGGCCTCAGACAGGGTGGATTGATTTAAATCACGCCGATTTAAATCATGATTTAAATCACGATTTAAATCAAAAGGTTTTTTTCTATTTAAATCGGATCGATTTAAATCATGATTTTAATCATGATTTAAATCACTGATTTAAATCAAAAAGGTTTTTTTTAATATAAATCACGATTAAAATGAGAAGTGAGAGCAGTGTGCATGTGCCCCATAGTTACACGGACGAAACTGGGGCAACGATCTAACGCCAGGGTGACGGGGGGAACCCAAAGTAAGTAAAAAATCTTTTTTGTTTTACTATATGGCAATAGGTAGGGTGTTTAAAAGCAGCATGACTTAATTGTATAAACTATTAATAGCCTCCACATTTTGTTCATACTGCCCCTTTAATTCCACACTTCTAGCTGGTTTCAGTTTTGGTTTAGTTTCTTTTTCCCTGCATTCAGTTGACATGCCCAAACTTGTTGGATAGTCAGCAGTACTTGGCTCAGGCTGTAGTAACATCAGCAGTGCTTGGCTCAGGCTGTAGTAACAATCAAACTTCATAAGTGATCTGACTGCATCGGCTTCATCCGCAGGAGTAGAGAGATTGTTTTCTTCATTTGGTTTTGTGCACACAACAGTCCGAAACCGCTTAGGAACTGCTAAAGCAGGACAACTGGTTTTCCTATTAAAAGTCCTAAATAAACAGTAGGCTTAAAGGACTGATGTATTCACTGAAGATGTTTGCTTACTTCAAACGTTAGAGATAGGCTATTGTTAAAAAGTACTTACTCTCTGTAGTTCAATTCTGAGTGTTTAATAGTGCAAATAAAAATTATTAGGTTTCATAATCAACTGTTTTAATATTTTTATTTGTGTAAAACAATTAGATTTGCAAAAAGACAAAGTTTTGCTTGTGTACAACTGATTAAAAATCTGATTTAAATCAAATGATTTAAATCAAAAAAAATCTGATTTAAAATCAAAAAAATCTGATTTTTTTTTTGATTTTTTTTAAAAAAATCAAGATTTTTTATCCACCCTGGCCTCAGAGAGACTTTGCATCCTTTGGTGACTACCCGGCCAGCTACCTGTGACTGTGTACTTTTTTGATCTGCTTGAGAAGTCACCAGTAAATACCTGTGCAGAGCAAGAAGGTCTCCTGTGTCTTATTTCTACTAAGTTGGTCACCTGTGTTCCAGTCTTAAAGGAGAAGACTGAGCTCTCCTGGTGCGAAACCTTTTCTTTACTTCAATGCCCTGGAGACTTCGCTTTGCCTGCAGGGAGTGATAATCATCCGGATGACTACCCATCATCCCCGGATGTCTCGCTGGTGCCATCACTGGATACTACAGGTGCCGTCACGTTAAAAACAACTTTTATTATTTATTATTCTGCTAGATTAATGCCCGATGCTATCGCATCAGGAGGATGGTGATGTGATGTTGAGGATGCTTTGTGTGACATTAAGAGCAACACACCTTGAGGTGGAGATGTGGTGAACAGCCATCCCGCCCATCTCTTTAGCTGTTCACAAAAAACCCGGCCCTGTTGTAAAAGAAAATAATATTTCTCAGCAGCTGCTGGACCTTAATATCCGGGTTCATATCACTAAATAAAAGTATTTGGATGATACACATCTCACCTCTTATACTAAATGTGTGTTAATCTTAGATTTAGAAATATGTGTAAATGTATCACACCTATGTATTTATGTAGATAAGATTTAGATAGTGACCCTCAAGAGGGGCAGTTTTTCTGTGTAAGTAAAGGGGGTTTTTTTAATTTAAACCCCCCCCCCCCCCCCAATATAATAAACCCCAATTTTAATTTATTTTTTTGTAAAATTTTTTTTTTTTTTAAATTTTTTTTTTTTTTTTTTTTTTTTTTTTTAAAATAAATATTTTTAAAAATTTTAAGTTAAGTTTAATTTTTTTTTTTTTTTTAAATTTTTTTAAATTTTTTTTTTTTTTTAATTTTTTTTTTCAAAAAACCAAAAAAAAATTTTTAAAAAAAAAAAAACAAAAAAATTCAAATTTTAAAAAAAAAAAATAAACCAAAAAAAAAAAACCAAAAAAAATCCCAACACACCAAAAAAAAAAAAAACCCCCAAAAAAACCAAAAAAAAAAAAAACCCAAAAACCCCAAGGGGGGAAAAAAAAAACAAAAAAAAAAAAAAACCCAAAAAAAAAAAACCCAAAAAAAAAGGCCAAAAAAAAACCAAAAAAAAAAAAAAAACCCCCCAAAAAAAAAAAAAAAAAAGTAAAAAAAAAAAAAAAAAAAAAACCAAAAAAAAAATTAAAAAAAAAAAAAAAAAAAAAAAAAATTTCCTTAAAAACAAGCAAACCAAAAAAAAAAAAAAACACAAAAAAAAAATAGCCCAAAAAAAAATTAAAAAAAAACCCCCCTCAAAAAAAAACACCTTAAAAAAACAAAACCCCAAAAAAACCAAAAAAAAAAAAAAAAAAAAAAAACAAAAAATTAAAAAAAGTAAAAAAAAAAAAAAAAAACCCCAAAAAAAAAAAAAAAAAAAAAAAAAATCAAAAAAAAAAAACCAAAAAAAAAACACAAAAACAAAAAACAAGAAAAAAAAAACCCAAAAAAAAAAAAAACCAAAAAAAGAGAAAAAAAAAAAAAAACCCAAAAAAAAAAAAAAGGGGAAAAAAAAAACCCTAAAAAAAAACAGCACTCAAAAACCAAAAAAGGGGGCCCAAAAAGCAAAAAACACCCAATAAAAAAAAAAAACCAAAAAAAACCCAAAAAAAAAAACCCCCAAAAAAAAAAAAAAAAAAAACCCAAAAAAAAAAAAAAAAACCCCAAAAAAAAAAAAAAACAAAAAAAAAAAAAAAAAAAAAACCTTTTAAAAAACAAAAGCAAAAAAAAATTAAAAAAAAACCCCCCAAAAAAAAAAAAAAAAAAAACAAACCAAAAAAAACCCCCCCCCCAAAAAAAAAAAAAAAAAAAAACCCAAAAAAAAAACCCAAAAAACCAAAAACCCAAAAAAAAACCCCAAAACCCCCAAAAACAAAAAACCAAAAAAACACCAAAAAAAAAAAAAACCCCAAAAACCCCCCCAAGGGGACAAAAACAAAACAAAACACCCCTTAATAGGGAAAATGCCCCCCCTTTCCCCCCCCCAACAAAGGGGGGGAAACCCCCTTTTTAAAAAACCCCCCCCAAAAAACAAAGGGGAAACCCAACCAAAACAAGACACACCCCCAAAACCCCAAAAAAAAAAGAAACCCCCCCAAGGAAGGGGGAAAAAAAAACCCCCCCATTACACCACCCTTTTCCCCACCACCAAAAAGGGGGAAAAAAACAAAACCCCAAAAAAAGGGGGGGCTTAAACAAAAACCAAAAAAAGAAACCCCCCAACCAACCCCAAAAACAAGGAGGGGCAAACACCCCCACTAAAAAATAAAAGGGAACCTTTGGGCCCCCCCCACCCCGGGAAAAAAAAAAAATAAAAAAACCCCCAAACACACTCCTTTAAAAAAAAAAAAAAAAAAAAAAAGGGAAAAAACCCCCAAAACCCCCCCCCCCAAAAAAACCCCCCCTTTAAAAAGGGAAAAAACAAAACCCCCCCCCCAAAAAACAAAACCCCAAAAAAAAAAAGGGAAAAACCCCCCACACAAAAAAGGGAAACCCCAAAAGGGAAAAGTGGGCCCCCCCAAAAAAAAACCCCCCCCCCCCCCAAAAATAAAAACCCCTTTGGGCCTTAAAAAAAAAAAAAAAAAAAGGGGGGGCCCCCCAAAAAAAAACCCCCTTTATGGTTCCCCCCCCCCAAACAAAAATTAAAAACAAATTTTGATTAAATTTTTTTTCCCCAAAAAAATTTGAACAAACATGTGTCATATGGGGAAAAATTTAAAGGGAAAAATTTTTCAGTTTACAGGGGGCTGTCTATTTTGTGTATGTGTGAGGAAACCCCTAATACTGCCCGGCGGGGGGGAAAAGGGGTTAAATTTTGGGTTTTGGGGATTTTTTTCGGGGGTGCCTATAGCAACCAATCACAGCTCAGCTTTTTTTTTTTAAAAATTTATTAATATGACATATTAAAAAATTTTTTTGTTATATAACGCAGTTTATTTATTAACCCGGGTTTTCCCCCGGGGGAGTACAGTATTTGTACTTTTTAAAAAAAGCTGTGAGCCCGTTTTAAAAAACCCCGGGAAATTATCTGTTTTATAAAAAATTTTTTAAAAGTTGAAAAAAAATAACTTAAACCCCCAGAATTTTTGATTTTGAAAAGGGGTTTGGGGGAAAAAAGGGGGGGGGAAAACAATAAAGTGGAGGGGTAGAAAGTTTAAAAGTTCAACTAACGGGGTATAACGGGTTTTGGGAAATTAAAAAATGATATAAAAAAAAGTTATTAAAAGGAGATAATGCCCCCCCAAAAAGGGACTGGCACAAAGACTCAGCGCGTAAATTTTTTTCCAAAAAAAGGTTTTCCCGGGGGGTTTAAAGTAGCAGTGGGAGGAGTTTAAAAACTACCAAATTGCATTAAAAGCGGGGAAATGGTTTAAAAGGGGTTTAAAATTTTGCAGTGTGATTAAAAAAAATTTTCACTGTTTTAATAGAAAAAAACAACAAAAATGGAATATAAGGGGTTAAAAGTTCCTACGGGGGGTAGTAAAAGAGACTACAAAGTATGGAGTAAGGCTACGTTCACACATTTGCGTATTTTGCTGCGCTTTTTTTTGCGCGCGCTTTTTGCCGCGTTTTTCGGATGGCCGCGCAAAAAAGCGCAACAAAATACTCCGGGGCTTTCACACACTGCGCTCTCTTTACTCCAGAAAGCGCAGTGATGTCACAGAGGGGAGGAAGAATTCTGCTTCCTCCTCCCCTCTGTGACCGCCCCATTAGACTTCACAGGTATTAATATACACTGCGAAATCTAAATTAAACAGAGGCAAATGTATGTTAAAATAAAAAAAAGAATGAATACATCACCTGTCGGTGCCTTCTCCCGCTGTCCGGTGCCTTCTCCCGCTCTCCGTCTCCGGTTCCAAGTGAGAGGTGTACTGAGAAGACCTGTGGTGACATCAGAGGGGGGGCGTTCCCGGGGCGTTCCCAGCGCTGATTGGCTGTTCGCGGTCAATGGATATGTATCACTGACCCGCGAGTGCCCGGGAACGCCCCCCTCTGACATCACCACAGGTCCTGTCAGTACACCTCTCACTTGGAACCGGAGATCGCACAGCGGGAGAAGGCGTCGGACAGGTGAAGTAATTGATTCTTTTTTATTTTTCATTCACTTGCTTTTGTTTAATTTAGATTTCACAGTGTATATTAATACAATCTAATAGGCGGCCCACAGCTGTCACAGAGGGGAGGAGGAAGCAGGATTCTTCACCCTCTGTATATTAATACACTGTGAAATCTAATAGGCGGCCACAGCTGTCACAGAGGGGAGGAGGAAGCAGGATTCTTCACCCCTCTGTATATTAACACACTGTGAAATCTAATGGGCGGCCACAGCTGTCACAGAGGGGAGGAGGAAGCAGGATTCTTCCTCCCCTTTGGGAGAATACGCAGGAGAAGCTGCGTAAACAATTGACATATCAATTGTTTACGGAGCTGCGCTTTCTCCCGGAAAACGCACTGCGTATTTTTACGCAATGTCTGCACTGCAAAGTGAATTTCACATTCACTTTGCTGGCAGACAAAAGGCACATTGCGTATTTTGAAAAGCGCGCGTAAAAAAAGCGCAGCAAAATACGCAATGTGTGAATGCAGCCTAAAGGAAGAAAATGGTATAGAAGGGTTGACTTCGCAGTGGCAGTACAACTACACACTGTGTTAAAGAAATTACAGATAAAACGGAATGTAAGGGGTTAATGTTGCTACTGTCATGAGTACAATGAGAGAAGCCTCACTGGCCATTGAGATACATGGAGGAGTTTGAGTTTCAAATTTAGTGGTGTAAGTGAGGCGTGAAGCTCATTGGTCGCTGTGTGCTGGCGCCGACCAATGAGCTTCGCGCCTCACTTACAGCGATCCACTATATACAGTGCTAACCACTCAGCCACCATACAGTGCTAACCGCTGACCCACCATATACAGTGCTAACCACTGAGCCACCGTATACAATGCTAACCACTGAGCCACCATATACAGTGCTAACCACTGAGCCACCATATACAGTGCTAACCACTGAGCCACCATATACAGTGCTAACCACTGAGCCACCATATACAGTGCTAACCACTTAGCCACCGTATACAGTGCTAACCACTGAGCCACCGTATACAGTGCTAACCACTGAGCCACCATATACAGTGCTAACCACTGAGCCACCATATACAGTGCTAACCACTGAGCCACCGTATACAGTGCTAACCACTGAGCCACCGTATACAGTGCTAACCACTGAGCCACCATATACAGTGCTAACACTGAGCCACCATATACAGTGCTAACCACTGAGCCACCATACAGTGCTAACCACTGAGCCACCATATACAGTGCTAACCACTGAGCCACCATATACAGTGCTAACCACTGAGCCACCATACAGTGCTAACCACTGAGCCACCATATACAGTGCTAACCACTGAGCCACCATACAGTGCTAACCACTGAGCCACTATATACAGTGCTAACCACTGAGCCACCATATACAGTGCTATCCACTGAGCCACCGTATACAGTGCTAACCACTGAGTCACCATATACAGTGCTAACCACTGAGCCACCATACAGTGCTAACCACTGAGCCACCATATACAGTGCTAACCACTGAGCCACCATACAGTGCTAACCACTGAGCCACCTGTATACAGTGCTAACCACTGAGCCACCATATACAGTGCTATCCACTGAGCCACCGTATACAGTGCTAACCACTGAGTCACCATATACAGTGCTAACCACTGAGCCACCATATACAGTGCTAACCACTGAGCACCATATACAGTGCTAACCACTGAGCCACCATACAGTGCTAACCACTGAGCCACCTGTATACAGTGCTAACCACTGAGCCACCATATACAGTGCTAACCACTGAGCCACCAATATACAGTGCTAACCACTGAGCCACCATATACAGTGCTAACCACTGAGCCACCATACAGTGCTAACCACTGAGCCACCATACAGTGCTAACCACTGAGCCACCATACAGTGCTAACCACTGAGCCACCATACAGTGCTAACCACTGAGCCACCATATACAGTGCTAACCACTAAGCCACCGTATACAGTGCCAACCACTCAGCCACCGTATACAGTGCTAACCACTGAGCCACCATATACAGTGCTAACCACTGAGCCACCGTATACAGTGCTAACCACTGAGCCACCGTATACATGCTAACCACTGAGCCACCGTATACAGTGCTAACCACTGAGCCACCATATACAGTGCTAACCACTGAGCCACCATATACAGTGCTAACCACTGAGCCACCATATACAGTGCTAACCACTGAGCCACCATATATAGTGCTAACCACTGAGCCACCGTATACAGTGCTAACCACTGAGCCACCATATACAGTGCAACCACTGAGCCACCATATACAGTGCTATCCACTGAGCCACCATATACAGTGCTAACCACTGAGCCACCATATACAGTGCTAACCACTGAGCCACCGTATACAGTGCTATCCACTGAGCCACCATATACTCTGCTACCCACTGAGCCACCGTATACAGTGCTAACCACTGAGCCACCATATACAGTGCTAACCACTGAGCCACCATATACAGTGCTATCCACTGAGCCACCGTATACTCTGCTACCCACTGACCCACCGTATACAGTGCTAACCACTGAGCCACCATATACAGTGCTAACCACTGAGCCACCGTATACAGTGCTATCCACTGAGCCACCATATGCTCTGCTACCCACTGAGCCACCATATACAGTGCCAACCACTGAGCCACCATATACAGTGCTAACCACTGAGCCACCGTATACAGTGCTAAGCACTGAGCCACCGTATACAGTGCTAACCACTGAGCAACCTTATACAGTGCTAACCACTGAGCCACCGTATACAGTGCTAACCACTGAGCCACCATACAGTGCTAACCACTGAGCCACCATATACAGTGCTAACCACTGAGCCACCATATACAGTGCTAACCACTGAGCCACCGTATACTCTGCTACCCACTGAGCCACCATATACAGTGCTAACCACTGAGCCACCATATACAGTGCCAACCACTGAGCCACCATATACTGTGCTAACCACTGAGCCACCATATACAGTGCTAACCACTGAGCCACCGTATACAGTGCTAACCACTGAGCCACCATATACAGTATATACAGTGCTAACCACAGAGCCACCTTATACAGTGCTAACCACTGAGCCACCATATACAGTGCTAACCACTGAGCCACCGTATACAGTCCTAACCACTGAGCCACCATATACAATGCTAACCACAGAGGCACCATATACAGTGCTAACCACTGAGCCACCATATACAGTGCTAACCACTGAGCCACCATATACAATGCTAACCACTGAGCCACCATATACAATGCTAACCACTGAGCCACCATATACAGTGCTAACCACTGAGCCACCATATACAGTGCCAACCACTGAGCCACCGTATACAGTGCTAACCACTGAGCCATCGTATACAGTGCTAACCACTGAGCCACCGTATACAGTGCCAACCACTGAGCCACCGTATACAGTGCTAACCACTGAGCCACCATATACAGTGCTAACCACTGAACCACCATATACAGTGCTAACCACTGAGCCACCGTATACAGTGCTAACCACTGAGCCACCATATACAGTGCTAACCACTGAGCCACCATATACAGTGCTAACCACTGAGCCACCATATACAGTGCTAACCACTGAGCCACCATATACAGTGCTAACCACTGAGCCACCGTATACAGTGCTAACCACTGAGCCATCATATACAATGCTAACCACTGAGCCACCATACAGTGCTAACCACTGAGCCACCGTATACTTTGCTACCCACTGAGCCACCGTATACAGTGCTAACCACTGAGCCACCATATACAGCGCTAACCACTGAGCCACCATATACAGTGCTAACCACTGAGCCACCGTATACAGTGCTAACCACTGAGCCACCATATACAGTGCTAACCACTGAGCCAAGGTATACAGTGCCAACCACTGAGCCACCGTATACAGTGCTAACCACTGAGCCACCATATACAGTGCTAACCACTGAGCCACCATATACAGTGCTAACCACTGAGCCACCGTACAGTGCTAACCACTGAGCCACCATATACAGTGCTAACCACTGAGCCACCATATACAGTGCTAACCACTGAGCCACCGTACACAGTGCTAACCACTGAGCCACCGTATACAGTGCTAACCACTGAGCCACCATATACAGTGCTAACCACTGAGCCACCATATACAGTGCTAACCACTGAGCCACCATATACAGTGCTAACCACTGAGCCACCATATACAGTGCTAACCACTGAGCCACCGTTTACAGTGCTAACCACTGAGCCACCGTATACAGCGCTAACCACTGAGCCACCGTATATAGTGCTAACCACTGAGCCACCGTATACTTTGCTACCCACTGAGCCACCTGTATACACACAATTAATTTCACCGCACTCCCCTAACTATTAGTAAATAAACTATATATGGATTCTAGACTACCCGATTCTTTAGAATCGGGCCGCCATCTAGTATATATATAAAATTGTATTTCTGAACATGTTTTGGAAACAGCTAAAATAACAAAACTTGTGTCACTGTCCAAATATTTCTGGCCCTAACTGTATATATAGCAGTACGATGGTATATGGTGGTAATTACAGCACATGTATAGCAGCACTATAGTATATGGTGGTACATTATAGTAAATGTATAGCAGCACTATAGTATATGGCGGTACATTACAGCACATGTACAGCAGCACTATGGTATATGGCGGTACATTACAGTACATGTATAGCAGCACTATGGTATATGGCAGTACATTATAGCAGATGTATAGCAGCACTATGGTATATGGCAATACTGCGGTCACCGCAGTCCCCCACTCCTCCTGGCCCCCGGTCGTCCACAGTAAAAGTAAACAAATGCTCAGTGAGGATACTCACCTGTCCGGCGGCTCGCTCCAACTCTGCCTTCTAGGTCCTACAGGCCTTTAGGACCTGTCGTTGCCTGGGAAAGCGATCAGCTGAGGGGGGGGGGGCAGGATTGTGTTGGGGGGGCAGAATGGAGCGAGTGGGGCAGGATGGAGCCGGGGGAATCAGGATGAAGGCGGGGAAAGAGGATGAAGCCGGGGCAACAGGATGGAGGCAGGGGCAACAGGATGGAGGCGGGGGCAACAGGATGGAGGCGGGGGCAACAGGATGGAGGCGGGGCGAACAGGATGGAGGCGGGACGAACAGGATGGAGGCGGGGCGAACAGGATGGAGCCGGGGGGAACAGGATGGAGCCGGGGGGAACAGGATGGAGCAGGGGAAAACAGGATGGAGCGGGGGAGGGGGGGGACAGGATGGAGCAGGGGAGGGGGGGGACAGGATGGAGCAGGGGAGGGGGGGGACAGGATGGAGCAGGGGAGGGGGGGGACAGGATGGAGCAGGGGAGGGGGGGGACAGGATGGAGCAGGGGAGGGGGGGGACAGGATGGAGCAGGGGAGGGGGGGGACAGGATGGAGCGAGCGGGGCAGGATGGAGCCGAGGTAGCAAGAACAACGGGGGGCAGGATGGATTGAGCAGGGCAGGATGGATCGAGCGGGGCAGGATGGAGCCGGAGGAGCAGGATGAAGGCGAAGGGGTAGGATTAAGCAGGATGGAGGCGGAGGAGCAGGATGGAGCCAGATGAGCAGAATGGAGCAAGCGGGGCAGGATGGAGGCGGGGGAGCAAGAACAGCGGGGGTGAGGATGGAGCGAGCAGGGCAGGATGGAGCGAGCAGGGCAGGATGGAGTGAGCGGTGCAGGATGGAGCGAGCGAGGCAGGATGGAGCGAGCGGGGCAGGATGGTGGGTGGCGGAGCAGGATGGGGGGGCGGAGCAGGATGGGGGGGCGGGGCAGGATGGAGGGGGCGGGGCAGGATGGAGCCTGAGGGGAGGATGGAGCCGGAGGGGCAGGATGGAGACGGAGGGGCAGGATGGAGACGGAGTGGCGCAGGATGGACCGAGCGAGGCAGGATGGAGAAGGCGGGGCAGGATGGAGATGGCAGGGCAGGATGGAGATGGCAGGGCAGGATGGTGGCGGGGGGGGGGTAGGATGGAGGCGGTGGGGCAGGATGTTGGCGGGGGGCAGGATGGTGGTGGGGGTGCGGGATGGAGTTGGGGGGGCAGGATGGTGTCGGGGGGCAGGATGGATACGGGGGGCAGGATGAAGGCGCTCCTCCTGACCCCCTCCGCTCCCCGCAGCCCCCCGTCTGGGCCTCCACTCTCTGTGGCCCCCCTCCTTTTGGGCCTGCACACCTTCCCCCCGCTCCTTCATGGTGATAACAAAAAAAAAAAACCCCAGTGAGGATACTTACCCTCCGGCGGCTCGCTCCTCCTGTCTTGTAGCTTCCAGGACAGGACCTGTCGTTGGCTGGGAATCCGATCAGCTTGGGGTCAGTGGGTAAAGTGGGGGTGAGTGGGCAGAGTGGGGGATCAGTGGGCAGAGTCATTGGGCAGAGCAGGGGTCAGTGGGCATAATCAGTAGTCAGAGCAGGGTGAGTAGGCAGAGCTGGGGTGTGTGGGCAGAGCTGGGGTGAGTGGGCATGGTCAGTAGCCAGAGGGGGGGGGGTCAGAGCAGGGTCAGTGGGCAGAGCGGGGGTGAGAGTGGGCAGAGAGGGGGGTCAATGGGCAGAGCAGGGTCAGTGAGCAGGATTGGGGGGTCAGTGGGCAGAGCAGGGTGAGAGCGGGGGTCAGTGGTCAGAGCAGGGGTTAGTGGGCAGAGTGATTGGGCAGAGCAGGGGTCAGTAGGCACAGCAGGGGTTAGTGGGAAAAAAGAGTGGGCAGAGCAGGGGTGAGTGGGCAGAGCAGGGGTGAGTGGGCAGAGTCAGTGAGCAGAGCAGGGGTCAGCGGGCAGAGTGGGGGTGACTGGGCAGAGCAGGGTTTAGTGGGCATAGTAAGGGTTATTGGGCACAGTCAGTGGGCAGAGCAGGGGATAGTGGGCAGAGTGGCGGTGAGTGGGCACAGTGAGTGGGCAGAGAAGGGTGAGTGGGTAGAGCATGGGTGAGTGGGCACGGTCAGTTGGGAGAGCAGGGGTCAGTGGGCATGGTGAAAGGGCAGAGCGGGGGGTCAGTGAAGAGAGGGTGGTTAGTGGGCAGAGCAGGGTCAGTGGGCAAAGCAGTGGTGAGTGGTCAGAGTGGGAGTAAATGAGCAGAGCAGGGTCAGTAGGCAGTGTGAGGGGTCAGTGGGCAGAGCATGGTCAGTGGGCAGTGTGAGGGGTCAGTGGGCAGAGCATGTTCAGTGGGCATTGTGAGGTGTGAGTGGGCAGTGTGAGGTGTGAGTGGGCAGTGTGAGGGGTCAGTGGGCAGTGTGAGGGGTCAGTGGGCAGTGTGAGTGGTAAGTGGGCAGAGCAGGGTCAGTGGGCAGAGAGGGGGTCAGGGGGAAGAGTTGGGGGGTGAGTGGGCAGAGTTGGGGGGTCAGTGGGCAGAGTGGGGGTCAGTGGTCAGAGTGGGGGTGAGTGGGCAGAGCAGGGTCAGGGGCAGAGTGGGGGTCAGTGGGCAGAGTAGGGGGGTCAGTGGGCAGATTGGGGGTGAGTGGTCAGAGTGGGGGTGAGTGGTCAGAGCAGGGTCAGGGGCAGAGCGGGGGGTCAGTGGTCAGAGTGGGGTTGAGTGGGCACAGCAGGGTCAGGGGCAGAGTGGGGGTCAGAGGTCAGAGTGGGGGTGAGTGGGGAGAGCAGGGTCAGGGGCAGAGTGGGGGTCAGTGGTCAGAGTGGGGGTGAGTGGACAGAGCAGGGTCAGGGGCAGAGCGGGGGGTCAGTGGTCAGAGTGGGGTTGAGTGGGCACAGCAGGGTCAGGGGCAGAGTGGGGGTCAGTGGTCAGAGTGGGGGGTGAGTGGTCAGAGCAGGGTCAGGGGCAGAGTGGGTGTCAGGGGGCAGAGTGGGGGTCAGTGGGCAGAGTTGGGGGGTCAGTGGGCAGAGTTGGGGGTCAGTGGTCAGAGTTGGGGGGGTCAGTGGGCAGAGTGGGGGTCAGTGGTCAGAGCAGGGTCAGCGGCAGAGTGGGTGTCAGGGGGCAGAGTGGGGGTCAGTGGTCAGAGCAGGGTCAGGGGCAGAGTGGGTGTCAGTGGGCAGAGCAGGGGGTGAGTGGGCAGAGCAGGGTCAGGGGCAGAGCAGGGTCAGTGGGCAGAGTTGGGGGTCAGTGGGCAGAGTTGGGGGGGTCAGTGGGCAGAGTTGGGGGGGTCAGTGGGCAGAGTGGGGGTCAGTGGTCAGAGCAGGGTCAGGGGCAGAGTGGGTGTCAGTGGGCAGAGTGGGGGACAGTGGTCAGAGCAGGGTCAGGGGCAGAGTGGGTGTCAGTGGGCAGAGTGGGGTCAGTGGTCAGAGCAGGGTCAGGGGCAGAGTGGGTGTCAGTGGGCAGAGCAGGGGGTGAGTGGGCAGAGCAGGGTCAGGGGCAGAGCAGGGTCAGTGGGCAGTGTGAGGGGTGAGTGGGCAGAGCAGGGTCAGGGGCAGAGTGGGGGTCAGTGGGCAGAGCGGGGGGGTGAGGGAGCAGATCGCGAGTCAGTGTGCAGCGCAGGGGGATGAGTAAGCAGTGGAGGTTAGATCGGGACAGGACCTTTGATGACGTCACGGTCATGTGATGTGTGACTCCACCCATCATCGTGACGTCATCAGAGGTCCTAAAGCCCCATGAAAAGAGATCGTGGCTGGCTGGAGGGAGCTGAGGTAAGAGTCGGGGGGGTGACCGGAGAGTGGGGGGGTCTGTGCTGACAGGCGGGGGGGTGACTGGAGAGTGGAGGGGGGCGATCGGGCAGCGGAGGGGCAGTGGTGATAGGCTGGGGGTGACGGGGCAGTGGAGGGGGGGTATGGTGACAGGCAGGGGGTTGATGGGGCAGCGGGGGGAAGTGTTGTGACAGGCGGAGGGTTAGCGGGCAGGGAGCGCAGCCAGGAGGAAGTTCACTATAGATGTAATGTAATAATCTAATATGACCCTAACGCACTTCCGTAAGTTTGGCAGCCACGGACACGACGACGGAAACAGTGCCGAAACTTACGGAAGTGCGTTAGGGTGATTATATATTAGATTAGATAATTAAATTACTATTATAATTATAACCTATAGATGGTAGCCCGATTCCAACGCATCGGGTATTCTAGAATATAGAAATAAAGATTACATGGGGAAGGCGGTGAGGGCTGAATTGGGAGGAACTTTGAAGAAGGAGCGGCGGGGAAAGGACGGCGTTGCAGGGGGGAGGAGGGAGGACAGAGGACAGAGTGGCAGGGGGGAGGAGGATGGAGGACGAAGCGGCGGGGTGGGGGAGTATGGAGCAGCACAGGCAGGGGGAGGATGGAGTGGCAGTGGGGAGGAGGACAAAGGAAGGAGGAGGAAGCGGTGGGGTGGGGGAGGAGGAAGCGGTGGGGTGGGGGAGGATGAAGTGGCACAGGCTGGGGGAGGATGGAGCACAGAGTGGCGGGGGGGAGGAGGATGTAGGATGAAGTGGCAGGGTGGGGGAGGACGGAGCAGCCCAGGCAGGGGGAGGACGGAGGATGGAGTGGCGGAGGTGAGGAGGACAAAGGAAGGAGGAGAAAGCAGTGGGAAAGGATGGAGCGGCACAGGCAGGGGGAGGACTGCACCAGAAACCCTCTCCCACTGGCAGAACTAAAGTTGATCAACCCTACGGAAGTGAAGGACCCGAAGGGCTAAAGTTCAAAAGGAGAAGGAAGATGTCAAACCTGGGTGGAGATGAGATTGCGTGGGGGGGCGGCCGGAGTCCAGTCCGCAGCATCGGGTGCAGCTCAAGTGGCAGCTGTAGCCCCGGTAATGCTGTTCCTGATGCCGTACACACCAGGGGTGACGTGGTTGCTGCAATACTCAGGGGAACCAAATACCCTGACCGACTTCAGGGAGAGGCTGGACATTTATTATAAAGTGTATCCCTTGACAGAAGACCGAGTAAGTATATTGATTGGGCAATTTATGGGTGCAGCCCAGCGGGAGGTAAAGTCCTGGCCGGACACTGATAAAGACACTGTTGAACATTTAATGGCCAGACTGCAAGTCACCTTTGATACTCGTATTGCTGCAAAGCTAAAAATAAGATTCTTCGGGTGTAAACAGAGGGTGCAGGAGAGCATCAGAGACTTTGCTATAAAAACCTGAAAAAGCGTTGAGGGCAATAAACCAAACAGACCCTAATGCTGTGCAAGAAGAGAACAAGTTGCTTATTGAACAGTTTATTGAGGGGCTCTGATCCCCTGCCCACAGAGTCCAACTGCGAATGATGGCCATCCAGAATCCTGATCTAGACTTTGCACAATTTAAAGGAACCTGTCACCTCCGAAAAGCCACCTAACCTATCAATACATGTCCCTGCACCTTCCTATTATCATTATAACTATCCCGCTCTCTGCTAAATGCTCGCTTTCAATCTGCTACAAATTGTTTTTATACTTACTAATTAGGATGATAATGAAGCGTGGGCTATAAGCAATAGTCCCCCTGGGCGTGTTGGTTTGCAGCCTCCAGCATCCTTTATCACGCCCCCATGGGTGTGATCTTGAAATTAACTTTCGCGCCCCCAGCCTGGCTCCCTCCGCTCTGCTATGCAGCCTTCCTGTGTGAATGACGCTTAATGCGTAATTTCTGGAACCACAGGCCCCTTAGCAACCTGATATTTAGCTTAGCAGTGGCACACCACTGCTAAGCGGAGCTCCATAGAACCCCGCATATCAGCGCACACCACTGCTACGGTAAATATCAGGTTATTAGGAAGGTGCAGGGACATGTATTGATAGGTTAGATGGCTTGTCGGAGGTGACAGGTTCCCTTTAAGGACAGTGCCATCAAAATACTGCAAGAAGAAGCAACCACCAGTGGCCCAGAACCTGCACAACGCCCGTCCATAACATACAACCAAGAGGGCGTGCAGACCCCACAAACCACAGCTGGGGCCAGTGCACAGACTCTTGAGCCTATCACTACCAAGGCTCTGCACTTAAAGGTGGAGACACTGACTAAGAGCGTGGCTGAGATGGCCAAAGCTATTCAAGCGATGAAAGGATCCAAGCCAGTGGAGAAGATCGAGTTGGCTTCCATAGAGATGACATCCAGTGGATGCGAGAGGAGGAACCTGCTGGCCAGAGGACAAACAACTGATCGCTTTGACTCTGAAGGACAGCCCATCAGCCTCCGCTGCGACAAGCCAGGCCATATTGCAAGATTCTGTACTTTAAATGAGGATACCCTGGGGCAGCGGGCCACCCCTCAGGAATAAGACCATCAGGCCCACCGAACTGGCGTGACAGGTACGTGGGAGGACGTAACCTAATGATAGCCTTAGGCACTAATGTAATTGACAATTGTCTAGGGGAGATTATTATTTTGTTACAACAGGTTGCCGAAACTGACAACCACGCGCAGTAGTGAGTCCTGCAGACGGAGATAAAGGCCCTGATGCTGAGGCAGCAGGTGGAGTTGTCCGTAGGAGAAGGCGGCAGTGTAAGGGTAAGTGATCTGGTCCACATTGTAATACCCCCACGAAGTGAAATGTTAATCTGGTGTAGGGAAGCGATAGGCCTTAGAGGGTGAGATCACCAGTCCCTGGTAGAGCCTGTGTACTCAGACAGTAGGCCCACTGTCCTGACAGCCAGGGGGGGTAGTTGATGTATGCAAGGGGAGGGTACCTGTACGTGTTCTTAACTGCGGTGAAGAAGTCAAACTACCTACATATTCTACCATTGCTAAATTGCATACTGTTAACAACAACTCCATCAAGGCAGTAGAGCCCTTGAACTCGTCTGACGAGGCAGAAGACAATAGCTCCGAGGGGAAGCTGGAGGATTGGTGCCAGAAGTTACATGTAGGCACTGACTCCACTCCTTCACACCAAAAGCATGGAGTTTACCGGGAAGTGCGGGAGTCTGAACAAGTCTTTAGTAAACATCCTTTAAACTTTGGGCAGGTAAAAGGGGTCCAACATCAAATCCCCACTGTAATGTCCACACGATATGAGGCTTTCACAAGGGTAAACTGTAACTGTACTTTATTCTTTTCTTCCATCTTTCTCCATCATGTAACATACCAGTCTTTCATCAGCATTAGAGATGAGCGAGTACTAAAATGCTCGGGTGCTCGAAGCTCGGGCCGAGCATCCCGAGATACTCGTGTACTTGGCCGAGTACCGAGCCCAATGTTATCCTATGGGAGACCCGAGTATTTTTATGAAATGACTGCAGCATGTAGAAACCCTAAAAATGTCACAAAGGTCTCAGAAGAGTGCTGAAATGACATGGCAACACCATGGGGAAGACCCTTGGAAGCATTTCTCACTCAAAAGTCACGGCTGTGAACAATGTTGTCCGAGTTTCACGCCAATTTTACGAAGTCACCAGAAAACCTTCCAAAATAACACCAAAATGAATATTTAGGGTGGAAATGTTAAGGGCACATACCCAATAGTGAGATACAGCTGGTGTATGTTACTTTTTGCGATTACATGAAAGATTTTACGTGAAAACATTGTGCGGCACTCCGATGTCCCTGAGAAGAGACGAACATGAAGCCCTGTCTTGACATAATGTGCCCATTTTGAGGAAGTGGGTCTATTGTAGTATTTTCCTTTGCCAGGGCAGTCCAAAATTGGGAGGTTCACCAATGCCCCTGGATAGAGATGTGCACGAGGGCCTGTAAACCTGAAGTGGGTGTATTCTAGTATAGCCCTTTGGCAGGGCAGCCAAAAATTGGGAGTCTCCACATTGTCCCAGGATAGAGACGTGCAGGAGGGCCTGTAAACCTGAAGTGGGTGTATTGTAGTATAGCCCTTTGGCAGGGTCAGCCAAAAATTGGGAGGCTCCACAATGACCCATGCATACAGACATGCATGAGAGCCTGTAAACCTCAATTGGGTGTATTGTAGTATAGCCCTTTGGCAGGGCAGCCAAAAATTGGGAGGCTCCACATTGTCCCAGGATAGAGACGTGCAGGAGGGCCTGTAAACCTGAAGTGGGTGTATTGTAGTATAGCCCTTTGGCAGGGCAGCCAAAAATTGGGAGGCTGCACATTGTCCCAGGATAGAGACGTGCAGGAGGGCCTGTAAACCTGAAGTGGGTGTATTGTAGTATAGCCCTTTGGCAGGGCAGCCAAAAATTGAGGCGTTCAACAATGACCCATGCATACAGACATGCATGACGGCCTGTAAACCTCAATTGGGTGTATTGTAGTATAGCCCTTTGGCAGGGCAGCCAAAAATTGGGAGGCTCCACATTGTCCCTTGATAGAGACGTGCATGAGGGCCTCAAAACATTTTTCCCATTGAAAAGGAGTGGGACTCCTGTCGTTGTAATGCCCATTCTAAAAGAATAGGTGAAAAAATTTACCACTGGGGGTATACCTAAAACAACAGCCTAACTATTGTAACGGTCATCATGGTGGCACATGAGGAGAAGGAGGAGCAGTCCAGCGATTAGCCAAAGTCCAGAAGTGTGTACCCATGGGTGAGTGGAGGTACATGGCAAATTCCCATAACAAAATTTAAATTCAGTTGTCATTTGTTGGTGATGTGGTGACGTCTGGCCCAATCCAACCCTTGTTCATCTTGATCAGAGTCAGCCTGTCAGCATTTTCAGTTGACAGGCGGGTGCGTTTATCAGTAATGATTCCACCTGCGGCACTGAAAACACGCTCTGACAAAACGCTAGCGGCAGAGCAGGCCAGGACTTCCAAGGCGTAGAGAGCCAATTCATGCCAGGTGTCCAGCTTGGAAACCCAATAATTGAAAGGCACAGAGGAATCTCGCAGTACAGTTGTTCGATCTGCAAGGTACTCCTTCAGCATCTGGCCAAACTTAGCATTTCTTGTGGCACTACCCCGAACCTCAGGGCCTGTGGTACGTGAGGGGCTGAGAAAACTGTCCCACATCGTAAAGACTGTTCCCCTACCTCTGGCGGATTGGACTTGTGCCCCTCTCGGCTGTACGCCTTGGTTGTCCACCGATTCCTGACCTATGCCGCTAGCGTTTTGTGAGGGGAATGCTTTGCCTACTTCCGTGACTATCGCCTTCTGGAACTGCTGCATTTTGGCTGACCTCTCCGCCTCAGGAATGAGAGACATAAAGTTCTCCTTGTAGCGTGGGTCTAAGAGTGTTGCCAACCAGTACTGATTGTCGGCCAAGATGTTCTGAACGTGAGGGTCACGAGCCAGGCAGCTTACCATAAAGTCAGCCATGTGCGCCAGACTCTTAACAGCCATCACTTCGTATCCTAACCAACACGATGACTGAACATGCTGTCCTCCTCCTCATCTCTCCTGTCCTCTGGCCAGCCACGCTGAATCGAGGGTATGACTGGTGTGCATGTCATATCCTCAATTTGGCCAGAGAGTTGCTCCATGTCTTCATCCTCCTCCTCCTCGTCATAGTCCTCCACTGCACGTTGTGATGAGATGAGGCTGGGCTGTGTGTTATCACCCACAACCACTACTGTTTCTTGCTCCAAGTCATCGCGCTCGGCCTGCAATGCATCCTCTTTGTTTTTCAGCAGAGACCATTTTAGAAGGCAGAGTAGCGGTATGGTGACGCTAATAATGGCGTCATCGCCGCTCACCATCTTGGTGGAGTCCTCAAAGTTTTGGAGGACGGTACATAGGTCGGACATCCATCTCCACTCCTCAGGTGTTATGTGTGGCGTTTGACCCATTTCCCGACGGCTTAGGTGATGCAGGTAGTCCACAACTGCCCTCTTCTGCTCACATATCCTGACCAACATGTGCAGAGTTGAATTCCAACGTGTAGGGACATCACACACCAGTCTGTGGGCCGGAAGACGCAAACGGCGCTGAAAGCCGGCAAGGCCGGCTGAAGCAGCAGGTGACTTGCGAAAATGTGCAGACAGACGGCGAACTTTTACCAGCAGTTCAGACACCTCTGGGTATGACTTTACAAACCTCTGAACCACCAGGTTGAGCACATGGGCCACGCCTGGAACATGCGTCAGCTGGCCTCGCCTCAAAGCTGCCACCAGGTTACGGCCATTGTCACACACGACCTTTCCTGGCTTTAGGTTCAGAGGTGTGAGCCAGTGATCTGCCTGCTGTTTCAGAGCTGTCCACACCTCTTCTGCATTGTGGGGTTTGTCACCTATGCAGACTAGCTTCAGCACAGCCTGTTGCCGCTTCGCAGAGGCAGTGCTGCAGTGCTTCCAGCTTGGGACTGGTGTGGAGGGTACAGTGGATGAGGATGCGCAGGAGGAGGAGGCTGAGGAGCATGACATTCCGGAGCTGTAGAGTGTCGGTGAAACCCTGACAGAGGTAGGGCCTGCTATCCTTGGTGTGGGAAGGACGTGTTCTGTCCCTCGCTCAGACTGGGTCCCAGCCTCCACAATATTAATCCAGTGTGCCGTCAAGGAGATGTAGCGGCCTTGCCCACAAGCACTTGTCCACGTGTCTGTGGTTAGGTGGACTTTGGCTGAAACAGCGTTGTTCAGGGCACGTGTGATGCTGTTGGACACATGGTTATGCAATGCGGGGACGGCACATCTGGAGAAATAGTGGCGGCTGGGGACCGAGTAACGTGGGACAGCAGCCGCCATCAGGTCGCGGAATGCTTCCGTCTCCACCAGCCGGAAAGGCAACATTTCTAGCGCTATGAGTCGCGAAATGTGATCATTCAGGACTATGGCATGTGGGGCGTTGGCAGCGTATTTGCGCCTGAGTTCAAATGTTTGCTGAATGGATAATTGAACGCTGCGCTGGGACAAGGACGTGCTTGATGGTGGTGTAATTTGTGCGTGGGCAACTTCAGGTGCAGGGTCGGAGGCTTGTTCGCGGCCAGCATGGACAGGGGATTGGCTCGCATGCACAACAGGCGAAGAAGTAGCAGTGACATCAGCACGCACCGCTCCTCGACTCTGTTGTACTTCCCACAAAGTCGGGTGCTTGGCTGACATGTGCCTGATCATGCTGGTGATGGTCAGGCTGCTAGTTTTCGTACCCCTGCTGATAGTGGCATGGCAGGTGTGGCAAATGGCCTTTTTAGAGTCTTCTGGAGCCAACTTAAAAAACTCCCAGACTCGGGAAGACCGAACATTTGCACAGGCACCTTGAGTTGTGTTGTTGTTCCGGGGAACGGTTGCCTGCCTTCTGCCTGCGGACACGACCCTGCTTCGTACTGCCTGTTGGGATGCTACGCCTCCCTCCCCCTGTGCACTGCTGGCCTCGCTCTGCATATTCTCCTGCATTGTTGGGTCAGCTACTGGATCATCCACCACGTCGCCTTCCTCTTCCGCACCCTGATCCTACTCCTGACTTCCTGGCAATTGTGTCTCATCATCGTCCACCCCTTGTTGAGACACTTTGGCAACGTTCCGTTCGTGAGAACGTGGCTGCTCAAATATTTGGGCATCTGTACATACCATCTCCTCATCACCCACTTCAAGAAGAGGTGGCGACAGGCCAGATTCTGCGAATGGATACGTGAACAGCTCTTCCGAGTGTCCTAGTGTGGGATCAGTAATGTCCGTGGACGTGTACTCGGCCTAGTGGTAGGAAGGAGGATCAGGTTGGGAAATGTGCGGTGCAGTATCACGGCTACTGACACTTGACCGTGTGGAAGGCAGGGTGTTTGTGGAGGTGCCCATCTGACTTGAAGCATTATCCGCTATCCAAGTAACAACCTGTTGACACTGCTCTCTGCTTCAACAGCGGTGTACTGCTGCGGGCTCAAAGATTTTGGGACAGGACGTGCGAGCGAGGAGATGTGGCCCTTTGCTGTTGCGAAATTAGTGCTTGCACACGACCTCGGCCTCTGCCTGCACCACCATCACGTCCACTTCCTTGTTCCTTGCCAACGCCCTTGCCAACGCCCTTGCGCATTTTGCCTGTATACTGCGACAACTGTCTGGTGACTGTAGAGGTCACAGGAGATTAGGATTTTAGGCCCTAACCTGTATCAAGGTAGTAGGTACACCAGTCTGGTGACTGTTCAGATCACAGGAGATTAGGATTTTAGTCCCTAACCTGTATCAAGGTAGTAATTACAACAGTCTGGTGACTGTTCAGATCACAGGAGATTAGGATTTTAGTCCCTAGCCTGTATCAAGGTAGTAATTACAACAGTCTGGTGACTGTTCAGGTGACAGGAGATTAGGATTTTAGTCCCTAACCTGTATCAAGGTATGACGTACACCAGTCTGGTGACTGTTCAGATCACAGGAGATTAGGATTTTAGTCCCTAACCTGTATCAAGGTAGTAATTACAACAGTCTGGTGACTGTAATGTGACAGGAGATTAGGATTTTAGTCCCTAACCTGTATCAAGGTGTACGTTACACCAGTCTGGTGACTGTAAGGATCACAGGAGATTAGGATTTTAGTCCCTAACCTGTATCAAGGTATAATTACAACAGTCTGGTGACTGTAATGGTCACAGAATTAGGATTTTAGTGCCCTAACCTGTATCAAGGTATGACGTACAACCAGTCTGGTGACTGTAATGGTGACAGGAGATTAGGATTTTAGTCCCTAACCTGTATCAAGGTAGTATGACTACACCAGTCTGGTGACTGTTCAGATCACAGGAATTAGGATTTTAGTCCCTAACCTGTATCAAGGTAGTATTACAACCAGTCTGGTGACTGTTCATGATCACAGGAGATTAGGATTTTAAGTCCCTAACCTGTATCAAGGATATTACAACAGTCTGGTGACTGTAATGTGACAGAGATTAGGATTTTAGGCCTAACCTGTATCAAGGTATGACTACACAGTCTGGTGACTGTAGATCACAGAGATTAGGATTTTAGTCCCTAACCTGTATCAAGGTAGTAATTACAACAGTCTGGTGACTGTATGGATCGACAGGAGATTAGGATTTTAGGTCCCTAACCTGTATCAAGGTATACGTACACCAGTCTGGTGACTGTCAGATCACAGAGATTAGGATTTTAGTCCCCTAACCTGTATCAAGGCATGTAATTACAACAGTCTGGTGACTGTACATGTCACAGAGATTAGGATTTTAGTCCCTAACCTGTATCAAGGTATGTACTACACCAGTTGGTGACTGTTCAGATCACAGGAGATTAGGATTTTAGTCCCTAACCTGTATCAAGGTAGTACGTACAACACCAGTCTGGTGACTGTGTCAGATCACAGGAGATTAGGATTTTAGTCCCTAACCTGTATCAAGGTAGTAATTACACCAGTCTGTGACTGTAAGTGACAGAGATTAGATTTTAGTCCAACCTGTATCAAGCTAGTACGTACACCAGTCTGTGACTGCTCAATCACAGAGATTAGGATTTAGTCCCTAACCTGTATCAAGGTAGTATTACAACAGTCTGGTGACTGTAATGGTGACAGGAGATTAGGATTTTAGTCCCTAACCTGTATCAAGGTAGTAGTACACACCAGTCTGGTGACTGTTCAGATCACAGGAGATTAGGATTTTAGTCCCTAACCTGTATCAAGGTAGTAAGTACACCAGTCTGGTGACTGTCAGATCAAGAGATTGATTTTATCCTAACCGTATCAAGTATAATTACAACAGTCTGTGACTGTAATGTGAGAGAGATTAGGATTTTAGGCCCTAACCTGTATCAAGGTATGACGTACACCAGTCTGGTGACTGTCAGATCACAGGAGATTAGGATTTTAGTCCCTAACCTGTATCAAGGTAGTAATTACAACAGTCTGGTGACTGTAATGGTACAGGAGATTAGGATTTTAGCCCTAACCTGTATCAAGGTATGACGTACACCAGTCTGGTGACTGTCAGATCACAGGAGATTAGGATTTTAGTCCCTAACCTGTATCAAGGTAGTAATTACAACAGTCTGGTGACTGTAATGGTCACAGAGATTAGGATTTTAGTCCCTAACCTGTATCAAGGTAGTACGTACACCAGTCTGGTGACTGTTCAGATCACAGAGATTAGGATTTTAGTCCCTAACCTGTATCAAGGTAGTAATTACACCAGTCTGGTGACTGTAATGTGACAGGAGATTAGGATTTTAGCCCTAACCTGTATCAAGGTATGACGTACACCATCTGGTGACTGTCAGATCACAGGAGATTAGGATTTTAGTCCCTAACCTGTATCAAGGTAGTAATACAACCAGTCTGGTGACTGTTAAGGATCACAGGAGATTAGGATTTTAGTCCCTAACCTGTATCAAGTAGTACGTAACACCAGTCTGGTGACTGTTCATGATCACAGGAGATTAGGATTTTAGTCCCTAACCTTATCAAGGTAGTAATTACAACAGTCTGGTGACTGTAATGGTGACAGGAGATTAGGATTTTAGGTCCCTAACCTGTATCAAGGTAGTATGTACACCAGTCTGGTGACTGAATCAGATCACAGGAGATTAGGATTTTAGTCCCTAACCTGTATCAAGGTAGTAATTACAACAGTCTGGTGACTGTAATGGTGACAGGAGATTAGGATTTTAGGTCCCTAACCTGTATCAAGGTAGTACATACACACAGTCTGGTGACTGTTCAATCACAGGAGATTAGGATTTTAGTCCCTAACCTGTATCAAGTAGTAATTACACACAGTCTGGTGACTGTAAGGTCACAGAGATTAGGATTTTAGTCCCTAACCTGTATCAAGGTATACGTACACCAGTCTGGTGACTGTTCAGGATCACAGGAGATTAGGATTTTAGTCCCTAACCTGTATCAAGGTAGTAACTACACCAGTCTGGTGACTGTAATACAGGAGAATTAGGATTTGAGTCCCTAACCTGTATCAAGGTAGTACGTACACCAGTCTGTGACTGTTCAGATCACAGAGATTAGGTTTTAGTCCCTAACCTGTATCAAGGTAGTAATTACAACAGTCTGGTGACTGTAATGGTCACAGAATTAGGATTTTAGGCCCTAACCTGTATCAAGGTATGACTACACCAGTCTGGTGACTGTAATTGTCACAGGAGATTAGGATTTTAGTCCCTAACCTGTATCAAGGTAGTAATTACACCAGTCTGGTGACTGTCAGGTCACAAGAGACTAGGATTTTAGTCCCTAACCTGTATCAAGGTAGTACGTACACCAGTCTGGTGACTGTTCAGATCACAGGAGATTAGGATTTTAGTCCCTAACCTGTATCAAGGTAGTAATTACAACAGTCTGGTGACTGTAATGGTCACAGATTAGGATTTTAGTCCCTAACCTGTATCAAGGTAGTACGTACACCAGTCTGGTGACTGTTCAGATCACAGGAGATTAGGATTTTAGTCCCTAACCTGTATCAAGGTAGTACGTACACCAGTCTGGTGACTGTTCAGATCACAGGAGATTAGGATTTTAGTCTCTAACCTGTATCAAGGTATTAATTACAACCAGTCTGGTGACTGTAATGATCACAGATTAGGATTTTAGCCCTAACCTGTATCAAGGTATGACGTACACCAGTCTGGTGACTGTAATGGTGACAGGAGATTAGGATTTTAGTCCCTAACCTGTATCAAGGTAGTATGTACACCAGTCTGGTGACTGTTCAGATCACAGGAGATTAGGATTTTAGTCCCTAACCTGTATCAAGGTAGTACGTACACCAGTCTGGTGACTGTTCAGATCACAGGAGATTAGGATTTTAATCCCTAACCTGTATCAAGGTAGTAATTACAACAGTCTGGTGACTGTAATGGTGACAGGAGATTAGGATTTTAGCCCTAACCTGTATCAAGTATGACGTACACCAGTCTGGTGACTGGTCAGATCACAGGAGATTAGGATTTTAGTCCCTAACCTGTATCAAGGTAGTAATTACAACAGTCTGGTGACTGTAATGGTGACAGGAGATTAGGATTTTAGGCCCTAACCTGTATCAAGGTATGACGTACACCAGTCTGGTGACTGTTCAGATCACTAGAGATTAGGATTTTTAGTCTCTAACCTGTATCAAGGTATTAATTACAAACAGTCTGGTGACTGTAATGGTCACAGGAGATTAGGATTTTAGTCCTAACCTGTATCAAGGTATGACGTACACCAGTATGGTGACTGTTCAGATCACAGGAGATTAGGATTTTAGTCCCTAACCTGTATCAAGGTAGTACGTACACCAGTCTGGTGACTGGTCAGATCACAGGAGATTAGGATTTTAGTCCCTAACCTGTATCAAGGTAGTAATTACACCAGTTTTGGTGACTGTAATGGTGACAAGAGATTAGGATTTTAGTCCCTAACCTGTATCAAGCTAGTACGTACACCAGTCTGGTGACTGTTCAGATCACAGGAGATTAGGATTTTAGTCCCTAACCTGTATCAAGGTAGTACGTACACCAGTCTGGTGACTGTTCAGATCACAGGAGATTAGGATTTTAGTCCCCAACCTATATCAAGGTAGTAATTACACCAGTCTGGTGACTGTAATGGTGACAGGAGATTAGGATTTTAGGCCCTAACCTGTATCAAGGTATGACGTACACCAGTCTGGTGACTGGTCAGATCACAGGAGATTAGGATTTTAGTCCCTAACCTGTATCAAGGTAGTAAGTGCACCAGTCTGGTGACTGTAATGGTCACAGGAGATTAGGATTTTAGTCCCTAACCTGTATCAAGGTATGACGTACACCAGTCTGGTGACTGGTCAGATCACAGGAGATTAGGATTTTAGTCCCTAACCTGCATCAAGGTAGTAATTACAACAGTCTGGTGACTTAATGGTCACAGATTAGGATTTTAGGCCCTAACCTGTATCAAGGTATGACGTACACCAGTCTGGTGACTGGTCAGATCACAGGAGATTAGGATTTTAGTCCCTCACCTGTATCAAGGTAATACGTACACCAGTCTGGTGACTGTTCAGATCACAGGAGATTAGGATTTTAGTCCCTAACCTGTATCAAGGTAGTATGTACACAGTCTGGTGACTGGTCAGATCACAGGAGATTAGGATTTTAGTCCCTAACCTGCATCAAGGTAGTACGTACCCCAGTCTGGTGACTGTTCAGATCACAGGAGATTAGGATTTTAGTCCCTAACCTGTATCAAGGTAGTAATTACAACAGTCTGGTGACTATAATGTCACAGATTAGGATTTTAGGCCCTAACCTGTATCAAGGTATGACGTACACCAGTCTGGTGACTGTAATGGTGATAGGAGATTAGGATTTTAGTCCCTAACCTGTATCAAGGTATGCCTGTATCAAGTATGACGTACACCAGTCTGGTGACTGTTCAGATCACAGGAATTAGGATTTTAGTCTAACCGTATCAAGTATAATTACACAGTCTGGTGACTGTAATGGTACAGATTAGGATTTTAGGCCTAACTGTATCAAGGTATACGTACACCAGTCTGGTGACTGTAATACAGAGATTAGGATTTTAGTCCCTAACCTGTATCAAGGTAGTACTACACCAGTCTGGTGACTGTTCAGATCACAGGAGATTAGGATTTTAGTCCCTAACTGTATCAGGTATATACACCAGTCTGGTGACTGTCAATACAGGAATAGGATTTTATCCCTACTGTATCAAGTAATTACCATCTGGTACTGTATGGACAGGAGTTAGATTTAGCCCTAACCTGTATCAAGGTAGATACACCAGTCTGTACTGGTCGTCAAGGAGATTAGGATTTAGTCCCTAACTGTATCAAGGTTAATCACCAGTCTGGTACTGTAAGGTCACAGAGATTAGGATTTAGCCCTAACCTTATAAGTAGAATTACACAGTCGGTGACTGTAATGGTCACAGGGATTAGATTTTAGTCCCAACCTGTATCAAGGTATATAACAGCTGGTATTAGTACAGGAGATTAATTTTAGTCCAACCTGTATCAAGTAGAGTACACCAGTTGTGACTGTCAGATCACAGGAGATTAGGATTTGTCCTAACTGACAAGGTATACGTACCAGTTGGTGACT
>JARQOC010000003.1:4915827-4960909 GCA_033576535.1 Allobates femoralis | reverse complement strand
AAAAGGATGAGTGAGCACTACCACCTAAACATTGATGAGCGAGAAACTACCCCTAAACAGGGGATGGGGGGAGCACTACCACGCAAACAGAATAAAGGGAGCACTACCACGTTTAAACAGGGGATGAGCGAGAAATACCACGCAAAACAGTGATGAGGGACCTACCCGCTAAACAGTGATGAGTGAGCTCCTACCCACATTTAAACAGAGATGAGGAGAAAACTCCCAAACCTAAACAGGATGAGGGAGCCTCCCACCTTTTAAACAGTGAGGGAGCGAGCACTACCACCCCTAAACAGTGATGAGTGAGCACTACCATGCTAAACAGTGATGAGTGAGCACTACCACGCTAAACAGTGATGAGCGAGCACTACCACGCTAAACAGTGATGAGTGAGCACTAACACGCTAAACAGTAATGAGCGAGCACTACAATGCTAAACAGTGATGAGCAAGCACTACCACACTAAGCAGTGATGAGTGAGCACTACCACGCTAAACAGTGATGAGTGAGCACTATCATGCTAAACAGTGATGAGCGAGCACTACAATGCTAAACAGTGATGAGCAAGCACTACCACACTAAGCAGTGATGAGTGAGCACTACCACACTAAACAGTATGAGTGAGCACTACCACGCTAAACAGTATGAGCGAGAACTACCACGCTAAACTGTGATGAGCGAGCACTACCATGCTAAACAGTGATGAGTGAGCACTACCACGCTAAACAGTATGAGCGAGCACTAACACGCTAAACAGTAATGAGCGAGCACTACCATGCTAAACAGTGATGAGCGAGCACTACCACGCTAAACAGAGATGAGTGAGCACTACCACGCCAAACAGTGATGAGCGAGCACTACCACGCTAAACATTGATGAGTGAGCACTACCACGCTAAACAGAGGTGAGTGAGCACTACCACGCTAAGCAGTGATGAGCGAGCACTACCACGCTAAACATTGATGAGCAAGCACTACCACACTAAACAGAGATGAGTGAGCACTACCACAGTAAACTGATGAGCGAGCACTACCACGCTATACAGTGATGAGTGAGCACTACCACGCTAAACAGTGATGAGGGAACTCTACCACGCTAAACAGTGATGAGTGAGCACTACCACGCTAAACATTGATGAGCGAGCACTACCATGCTAAACAGAGATGAGCGAGCACTACCACGCTAAACAGAGATGAGTGAGCACTACCACACTAAACAGTGATGAGCGAGCACTACCACGCTAAACAGTGATGAGTGAGCACTACCACGCTAAACAGTGATGAGCGAGCACTACCACGCTAAACAGTGATGAGTGAGCACTAACACGCTAAATAGTGATGAGCAAGCACTACCATACTAAACAGTGATGAGTGAGCACTAACACGCTAAACAGTAATGAGCGAGCACTACAATGCTAAACAGTGATGAGCAAGCACTACCACACTAAGCAGTGATGAGTGAGCACTACCACACTAAACAGTATGAGTGAGCACTACCACGCTAAACAGTGATGAGTGAGCACTATCATGCTAAACAGTGATGAGCGAGCACTACAATGCTAAACAGTGATGAGCAAGCACTACCACACTAAGCAGTGATGAGTGAGCACTACCACACTAAACAGTATGAGTGAGCACTACCACGCTAAACAGTATGAGCGAGAACTACCACGCTAAACTGTGATGAGCGAGCACTACCATGCTAAACAGTGATGAGTGAGCACTACCACGCTAAACAGTGATGAGTGAGCACTACCACGCTAAACAGTGATGAGTGAGCACTACAACGCTAAACACTGATGAGTGAGCACTACCATGCTAAACAGTGATGAGCGAGCACTACCACGCTAAACAGTGATGAGTGAGCACTAACACGCTAAATAGTGATGAGCAAGCACTACCATACTAAACAGTGATGAGTGAGCACTAACACGCTAAACAGTAATGAGCGAGCACTACAATGCTAAACAGTGATGAGCAAGCACTACCACACTAAGCAGTGATGAGTGAGCACTACCACACTAAACAGTATGAGTGAGCACTACCACGCTAAACAGTGATGAGTGAGCACTACCACGCTAAACAGTGATGAGTGAGCACTATCATGCTAAACAGTGATGAGCGAGCACTACAATGCTAAACAGTGATGAGCAAGCACTACCACACTAAACAGTGATGAGCAAGCACTACCACACTAAACAGTATGAGTGAGCACTACCACGCTAAACAGTATGAGCGAGAACTACCACGCTAAACTGTGATGAGCGAGCACTACCATGCTAAACAGTGATGAGTGAGCACTACCACGCTAAACAGTGATGAGTGAGCACTACCACGCTAAACAGTGATGAGTGAGCACTACCACGCTAAACAGTGATGAGTGAGCACTACCACGCTAAACAGTGATGAGTGAGCACTACCACGCTAAACAGTGATGAGACAGACAGATGTTGGCAGGGACAAATACCGTAGTTTTTGAGAAGGAATAATGTCAGGGACCTGTTCTGGGGCTCTACGGATCTCTGCCAGAAGATCCAAAGAAACAGCCGAAATAACTATCCCCTTAGCTAAAATTGGAGTCAGTTCCGAGTCCTCGACCTGTGAGGGGCAAAAGCTTCGAGAAAAGGCCTCAGCCCTTACATTTTTAGTACCCGATCGGAAAGTGATAACAAACCTGGAGAAGAACAAGGCCCACCTAGCCTGTCTAGGATTCAGTCTTTTAGCTGACTCAAGTAGGTCAGGTTCTTGTGGTCAGTAATTACAGTGATCTTATGTTTGGGCCTTCGAGGACGTGGCGCCATTCCTCGAAGGCCCATTTGATTGGCAACAATTCCCGATTACCAATATTATAATTCCTCTCAATAGATGAGAACTTTCGGCAAAAGAAGGCAAACGGACGGAGTTGAGTGAGGGATGCAGTGCCTTGTGATAGCTCCCACTCCAACTTCAGAGGCATCTACCCGTACCATGAAGGGGCGGTCCAAATCAGGCTGCACCAATATCGGGTCGGAGGAAAAACCTTCCTTTAATGTAGACAATGCATGAAGTGCTTCAGGTTTCCAATTAACCACATCCGCCCCTTTCCGAGTCAAATCTGTGAGTGGTTTGGCTATCTCGGAAAAACCTTTAATAAATTTACAATAATAGTTAGCAAAACCAAGAAATTGCTGCAGAGCCTTTAGAGACTTAGGTTGTACTCATTCCTTAATGGGTTGCATTTTAGAAGAATCCATGCGAAAACATTTAGCCGACAAAATATACCCCAGAAAATGTATCTCCACAGTAAGAAGACACATTTCTCTAGTTTGGCAAATAAAGAATGCTCTCTGAGTCTCTGGAGTACGGTACGGACATGTTGAATGTACGACATAAGGTCAGAAGAAAAAAATCATGATGTCGTCCAAATAAACGAGCACATATACACCACTGATATCTCTGAAAATATCAGTAACAAGATTCTGAAAAACTGCAAGAGCATTACTGAGCCCGAACGGCATAACTAAATACTCAAAATGGCCCAGGGGTGTGTTAAACGCGGTCTTCCACTTATCTCCTCCTCTTATATGGACAAGGTCATACACTCCTCGGAGGTCAAGTTTAGTAAACCAACGGGATCCCAACAGGTGATTAAAAAGATCAGGGATGAGTGGAAGCAGATACTGGTTTTTCACAGTGATCGCGTTTAATTCACGGTAATCAATGCAAGGTCTGAGACCACCATCTTTCTTTTCCACAAAAAAGAACCCGGCCTCTACTGGTGAGGTGGATGGTCTAATAAACCCTGTATGCAGAGTGTCTGCTATATAATCTTTCATGGCCTGACGCTCTGGACCAGAAAGATTGTATATTCTCCCCTTTGGGAGACGACAATCGGGTACCAAGTCTATGGGGCAATCAATCTCTGTGGGAGGGGTAATTTCTCTGATTCCAAAATAGAAAATACATCCTCAAAATCTCTAACTGCAAAAGGCACAAAGGCAAGCGTGACCTTGACTTGGTTCACAGATAGCGACATACACACTGACACTCAGGGTTCCAGTGTACGATATCACCCAAGTGCCAATCTATGACAGGGTTATGTTTGTGTAACAATGGCATGCCCAGGATTACTGCAGATGACGGACTACCAATAACAAAAAATGATAAGAGTTCAGCATGTAATCACCCCACCAACATTGATACTTTCTCAGTGACAAACTGTACTCCACCCTGGACGAGAGGTGTGCCCTTAATCACAGTGGTTTTAATGGGGATATTAAGCCTTAGCAATGGTGCACCAAGATTTATTGCTACCTGGACATCTATAAAATTCCCTTCTGAGCCACTATCTACATAAGCCTCCAAACACACAGATTTCTTAAGGTAGGGTAAAGAAACAGGTAAGAAGAATTTAGCCGCATCAGCGGGCAATACCTGGGCACCTGGGCAGGCATGGCCAGAGCTACCCAGGTGCTGATATCCAGGGAATGAAGATTTCTGACATCCAGCGTTTTCCCAGAGGACTCCAGATTGTGGCTTGTGCAGCATGTTGGTATAGGATGATGGGAGTGATCCTCCACAGGACTGAGCAATGAAGCAGAACACAGGTGCTTGAGGGAAGTCGTTAGCAGAATCTGCTCAGAGAAAGAAAAAAAATCCAGGAAGAAAGCAATGGGAGGGAAAAAAAGGTAAGGGGAATGCTTCAATATATATTATGATATATATAAAAATGGTTGGGCCAGATATAATGTGATGACCATCCCCTGTGAGGCTGAGCTGCTGGTAACACTGCAAAGTGCTCTGGATAAAGCTGCACCTCCTATACTTAAAACAACTCGGCACCAACAGCGGCAACCCTGGCACACGCTGCATGGTTTCTCCAGCGGTGCTCCAGGGGTGCAGAACGCCTGTGGAGAAACTCCAACCTGGCCGAAGATTTCATCCATTATAAGTTTATGCTAAAAACATACAACACTGCCCTTCACCTCTTCAAACAAGCGACTACAACACCCTTATCACTTCAATAGCCAACAATCCTAAATGACTCTTTGACACTTTCCATTCTCTCCTCAGTCCAAGAGTACAGACCCCAACCACCAGCCTCACAGCTGACGATCTGCAGAGAGTACAGACTCCAACCACCAGCCTCACAGCTGACGATCTGGACAGAGTACAGGCCCCAACCACCAGCCTCACAGCTGACGATCTGGACAGAGTACAGGCCCCAACCACCAGCCTCACAGCTGACGATCTGGACAGAGTACAGGCCCCAACCACCAGCCTCACAGCTGAAGATCTGGACAGAGTACAGACTCCAACCACCAGCCTCACAGCTGACGATCTGGACAGAGTACAGGCCCCAACCACCAGCCTCACAGCTGACGATCTGGACAGAGTACAGACCCCAACCACCAGCCTCACAGCTGACGATCTGGACACAGTACAGACTCCAACCACCAGCCTCACAGCTGACGATCTGGACAGAGTACAGGCCCCAACCACCAGCCTCATAGCTAACGATCTGGACAGAGTACAGGCCCCAACCACCAGCCTCACAGCTGACGATCTGGACAGAGTACAGGCCCCAACCACCAGCCTCAGCGCTGACGATCTGGACAGAGTACAGACCCCAAGAACCAGCCTCACAGCTGACGATCTGGACAGAGTACAGGCCCCAACCACCAGCCTCAGCGCTGACAATCTGGACAGAGTACAAACCCCAACCACCAGCCTCACAGCTAACGATCTGGACAGAGTACAGGCCCCAACCACCAGCCTCACAGCTGACGATCTGGACAGAGTACAAACCCCAACCACCAGCCTCACAGCTGACGATCTGGACAGAGTACAGGCCCCAACCACCAGCCTCAGCGCTGACGATCTGGACAGAGTACAGGCCCCAACCACCAGCCTCAGTGCTAACGATCTGGACAGAGTACAGACCCCCAACCACCAGCCTCACAGCTGACGATCTGGACAGAGTACAGGGCCACAACCACCAGCCTCACAGCTGACGATCTGGACAGAGTACAGACCCCCAACCACCAGCCTCACAGCTGACGATCTGGACAGAGTACAGACCCCAACCACCAGCCTCACAGCTGACGATCTGGACAGAATACAGGCCCCAACTACCAGCCTCACAGTTGACGATCTGGACAGAGTACAGACCCCCAACCACCAGCCTCACAGCTGACGATCTGGACAGAGTACAGACCCCAACCACCAGCCTCACAGCTGACGATCTGGACAGAGTACAGACCCCCAACCACCAGCCTCACAGCTGACGATCTGGACAGAGTACAGGGCCCCAACCACCAGCCTCACAGCTAACGATCTGGACAGAGTACAGGCCCCAACCACCAGCCTCACAGCTGACGATCTGGACAGAGTACAGGCCCCAACCACCAGCCTCACAGCTGACGATCTGGACAGAGTACAGGCCCCAACCACCAGCCTCAGCGCTTATGATCTGGACAGAGTACAGGCCCCAACCACCAGCCTCAGCGCTGACGATCTGGACAGAGTACAGGCCCCAACCACCAGCCTCAAAGCTGACGATCTGGACAGAGTACAGGCCCCAACCACCAGCCTCAGCGCTGACGATCTGGACAGAGTACAGACCCCCAACCACCAGCCTCACAGCTGACGATCTGGACAGAGTACAAGCCCCCAACCACCAGCCTCACAACTGACGATCTGGACAGAGTACAGGCCCCAACCACCAGCCTCACAGCTGACGATCTGGACAGAGTACAAACCCCAACCACCAGCCTCACAGCTGACGATCTGGACAGAGTACAGGCCCCAACCACCAGCCTCAGCGCTGACGATCTGGACAGAGTACAGGCCCCAACCACCAGCCTCACAGCTGACGATCTGGACAGAGTACAGGGCCACAACCAGCAGCCTCACAGCTGACGATCTGGACAGAGTACAGGGCCACAACCACCAGCCTCAGTGCTAACGATCTGGACAGAGTACAGACCCCCAACCACCAGCCTCACAGCTGACGATCTGGACAGAGTACAGGGCCACAACCAGCAGCCTCACAGCTGACGATCTGGACAGAGTACAGACCCCCAACCACCAGCCTCACAGCTGACGATCTGGACAGAGTACAGACCCCAACCACCAGCCTCACAGCTGACGATCTGGACAGAATACAGGCCCCAACTACCAGCCTCACAGTTGACGATCTGGACAGAGTACAGACCCCCAACCACCAGCCTCACAGCTGACGATCTGGACAGAGTACAGGGCCCCAACCACCAGCCTCACAGCTAACGATCTGGACAGAGTACAGGCCCCAACCACCAGCCTCACAGCTGACGATCTGGACAGAGTACAGGCCCCAACCACCAGCCTCACAGCTGACGATCTGGACAGAGTACAGGCCCCAACCACCAGCCTCAGCGCTTATGATCTGGATAGAGTACAGGCCCCAACCACCAGCCTCACAGCTGACGATCTGGACAGAGTACAGGCCCCAACCACCAGCCTCAGCGCTGACGATCTGGACAGAGTACAAGCCCCAACCACCAGCCTCACAGCTGACGATCTGGACAGAGTACTGGCCCCAACCACCAGCCTCACAACTGACGATCTGGACAGAGTACAGACCCCAACCACCAGCCTCACAGCTGACGATCTGGACAGAGTACAGGCCCACAACCACCAGCCTCACAGCTGACGATCTGGACAGAGTACAGGCCCCAACCACCAGCCTCAGCACTGACGATCTGGACAGAGTACAGACCCCAACCACCAGCCTCACAGCTGACGATCTGGACAGAGTACAGGCCCCAACCACCAGCCTCAGCGCTGACGATCTGGACAGAGTACAAGCCCCAACCACCAGCCTCACAACTGACGATCTGGACAGAGTACAGACCCCCAACCACCAGCCTCACAACTGACGATCTGGACAGAGTACAAGCCCCAACCACCAGCCTACACAACTGACGATCTGGACAGAGTACAGACCCCCAACCACCAGCCTCACAGCTGACGATCTGGACAGAGTACAGGGCCCCAACCAGCAGCCTCACAGCTGACGATCTGGACAGAGTACAGACCCCAACCACCAGCCTCACAGCTGACGATCTGGACAGAGTACAGACCCCCAACCACCAGCCTCACAGCTGACGATCTGGACAGAGTACAGGCCCCAACCACCAGCCTCAGCGCTGATGATCTGGACAGAGTACAGACCCAACCACCGGCCTCACAGCTGACGATCTGGACAGAGTACAGACCCCAATCACCAGCCTCACAGCTGACGATCTGGACAGAGTACAGGCCCCAACCACCAGCCCCACAGTTGAAGATCTGGACAGAGTACAGACCCCAACCACCAGCCTCAGCGCTGATGATCTGGACAGAGTACAGACCCCAACCACCAGCCTCACAGGTGACGATCTGGACAGAGTACAGGCCCCAACCACCAGCCCCACAGTTGAAGATCTGGACAGAGTACAGACCCCAACCACCAGCCTCAGCGCTGATGATCTGGACAGAGTACAGACCCCAACCACCAGCCTCACAGGTGACGATCTGGACATAGTACAGACCCCCAACCACCAGCCTCACAGCTGACGATCTGGACAGAGTACAGGCCCCAACCACCAGCCTCACAGCTGACGATCTGGACAGAGTACAGACCCCAACCACCAGCCTCACAGCTGACGATCTGGGCAGAGTACAGACCCCAACCACCAGCCTCACAGCTGACGATCTGGACAGAGTACAGGCACCAACCACCAGCCTCACAGCTGACTATTTGGACAGAGTAAAGGCCCCAACCACCAGCCTCACAGCTGACGATCTGGACAGAGTACAGACCCCAACCACCAGCCTCACAGCTGACGATCTGGACAGAGTACAGGCCCCAACCACCAGCCTCACAGCTGACGATCTGGACAGAGTACAGACTCCAACCACCAGCCTCACAGCTGACGATCTGGACAGAGTACAGGCCCCAACCACCAGCCTCACAGCTGACGATCTGGACAGAGTACAGGCCCCAACCACCAGCCTCACAGCTGACGATCTGGACAGAGTACAGGCCCCAACCACCAGCCTCACAGCTGACGATCTGGACAGAGTACAGACCCCAACCACCAGCCTCACAGCTGACGATCTGGACAGAGTACAGGCCCCAACCACCAGCCTCACAGCTGACGATCTGGACAGAGTACAGACCCCCAACCACCAGCCTCACAGCTGACTATTTGGACAGAGTACAGGCCCCAACCACCAGCCTCACAGCTGACGATCTGGACAGAGTACAGGCCCCAACCACCAGCCTCACAGCTGACGATCTGGACAGAGTACAGACCCCAACCACCAGCCTCACAGCTGATGATCTGGACAGAGTACAGACCCCAACCACCAGCCTCAGCGCTGACGATCTGGACAGAGTACAGGCCCCAACCACCAGCCTCACAGCTGACGATCTGGACAGAGTACAAACCCCAACCACCAGCCTCACAGCTGACGATCTGGACAGAGTACAGACCCCAACCACCAGCCTCAGCGCTGACGATCTGGACAGAGTACAGACCCCAACCACCAGCCTCACAGCTGACGATCTGGACAGAGTACAGGCCCCAACCACCAGCCTCACAGCTGACGATCTGGACAGAGTACAGACCCCCAACCACCAGCCTCACAGTTGACGATCTGGACAGAGTACAGACCCCAACCACCAGCCTCACAGCTGACGATCTGGACAGAGTACAGGCCCCAACCACCAGCCTCACAGCTGACGATCTGGACAGAGTACAGACTCCAACCACCAGCCTCACAGCTGACGATCTGGACAACTATTTTGTCTATAAAATTGACCACATACAACAGGAAATTTCCTCACAGCCTCGCAACATCATGCTTTCTCCTCCCTCCTGCACTTCACCCAACTCACTTTCGGTCTTTGATCTGGTCACAGAGGAAGAAGTCACCCGGCTTCTTGCATCTTCTCGCCCTACTACCTGCACCAGTGACCCTATTCCCTCACATCTCCTTCCATCCCTTTCTCCAGCTGTCACATCTCATCTAACTATAATATTTAATCTTTCCCTCTCATCTGGTGTTTTCCCTCCTCCTGCAAACATCCATTATTAAAAAACCATCCCTCGCCCAGAACTCTGCTGCTATCTACAGATCTGTCTCTAATCCCCCCTTCATCTCTGACCTCCTGGAACGCTTGCTCCACTCCCGTATGATCCGCTATCTACAGACCGGTCTCTAATCTCCCCTTCATCTCTGACCTCCTGGAACGCTTGCTCCACTCCCATATGATCCGCTATCTACAGACCTGTCTCTAATCTCCCCTTCATCTCTGACCTCCTGGAACGCTTGCTCCACTCACGTATGATCCGCAATCTATAGACCGGTCTCTAATTCCCCCTTCATCTCTGACCTCCTGGAATGCATGCTCCACTGCTGTATGATCCGCTATCTACAGACCGGTCTCTAATCTCCCCTTCATCTCTGACCTCCTGGAACGCTTGCTCCACTCCCGTATGATCCGCTATCTACAGACCGGTCTCTAATCTCCCCTTCATCTCTGACCTCCTGGAACGCTTGCTACACTCCCGTATGATCCGCTATCTCTCTGACAATTCTCTTCTTGACCCTCTACAATCCGGCTTCTGCTCTTTACATTCTACTGAAACTGCCCTCACTAAAGTCTCTAATGATCTACTAACAGCTAAATCTAATGGTCACTACTCCCTGTTGATCCTCCTGGATCTCTCTGCTGCATTCGATCCTGTGGATCACCAGCTCCTCCTCTCTATGCTCCGCTCTATTGGGGTTAAGGACACGGCTCTCTCCTGGTTCTCCTCCTACCTCTCTGACCGCTCCTTCTCTGTATCTTTCGCCGGCTGCTCTTCCTCCCCTCTTCCCCTCACGGTTGGGGTTCCTCAGGGTTCAGTCCTATACCCCCTTCTCTTACTGTTGGGGTTCCTCAGGGTTCAGTCCTAGGTCTCCTCCTCTTACTGTTGGGGTTCCTCAGGGTTCAGTCCTAGGTCCTCCTCTTTACTGTCGGGGTTCCTCAGGGTTCAGTCCTAGGTCTCCTCCTCTTACTGTTGGGGTTCCTCAGGGTTCAGTCCTAGGTCTCCTCCTCTTACTGTTGGGGTTCCTCAGGGTTCAGTCCTAGGTCTTCTCTCTATACACGGCCCTATTGGACAAACCATCAGTAGATTTGGTTTTCAGCACCATCTCTATGCTGATAACATCCAGTTATACACCTCTTCTCCTGACATCACCCCCACATTACTACACAATACCAGTGATTGTCTGTCTGCTGTCTCTAACATCATGGCTTCTCTCTACCTTAAACTGAATTTGGTAAAACTGAACTTCTCGTGTTTCTTTCCTCTCCTAAACTTCCGAAACCTAATATTGCCATTTCTGTATGTGGTTCTACTGTGGCGCTCTGCTCACGCAGGTAACCACAGATCTCTCTAATGCACAGTTGGGTTTCCACAGCAGGTACCTACTACAAACAACACCTTCCACCCTGGCACAGTAGGGGGAGATTCACTTGCTGACCTTAGGCAAGATCCCCTATATATACTGCTGCTGGGAAGGAGCTAGTCAGAGAGTGTGCAGACGCTAGAGGAGCTGCAAGGACGTCCTGGTGTTCAGTGCTGCGTTCAGGCCCGAGCCAGTGACACGGAGTGGCCCTTTGGCGTCCCACAAGCCAAAGTAGGACTGAAGACAGGGAGCCCAGAGCAGAGAAGGGAGCAAAGAAGCCGGAGGGAGTTCGCCCCAGGAGAGATGCCAGATATTGGGCATCCCGCACCTGTGAGGAACTATAAGCTCACAGAAAACCCTGTCGCACCGTAGAAGCTTCAGCTACCCGGTCTCCCAGGAGGGTCAAGAGAGGGAGCCAGGAACAACAGATCAGCCTGCAGTGTCCAGAGAGGGTCATCCCGGAGACCGCACAGGAGGAGAGGGAAACAGACAAGGAAGAGAGTGGAGGCAAGTCAGGCTACAGCAGGCTGTGCTTCAGCAACTACACAAGCAGAGGAGGCCTTACCCACTTGCTGTGGGAACCCACTGCACAACCCTGTCACCCGTCGGTGCCCTGGATGTTTTACTTGCTCAAGACATCAGTAAAAGGTAAAAGAAACTTCTCAGTGTGTGTGCATTCTTCCCTTCTGCTCCCAGCATTCTCTATAGACTACCTCAGCTCTCCCTAAACAATCTAAGCTCCACTACAACCTGTCCCTTCACACTACACTGCCCCGGAGGTCCCAGTCCTGCCTGCAGAGGACTACACCATCATTGCCGCAATACCATCGACCACCGGAGGACTGTGGCGGTGCTGGTGAAAATCACCAGGTACTGTAGGTGGCGTCACGATATCTACAGTTGTGGCCAAAAGTATTGACACCCCTGCAATTCTGTCAGATAATCCTCAGTTTCTTCCTGAAAATGATTGCAATCACAAATTCTTTGCTATTATTATCTTCATTTAATTTGTCTTCAATGAAAAAACACAAAAAGAGAATTGTCCTAAAGCCAAATTGGATCTAATTCCACCAAACATAAAAAAGGGGGTGGACAAAAGTATTGGCACTGTTAGAAATATCATGTGATGCTTCTGTAATTAGTGTAATTAACAGCACCTGTAACTTACCTGTGGCACCTAACAGGTGTTGGCAATAACTAAATCACACTTGCAGCCAGTTGACATGGATTAAAGTTGACTCAACCTCTGTCCTGTGTCCTTGTGTGTACCACATTGAGCATGGAGAAAAGAAAGAAGACCAAAGAACTGTCTGAGGACTTGAGAAACCAAATTGTGAGGAAGCATGAGCAATCTCAGGGCTACAAGTCCATCTCCAAAGACCTGAATGTTCCTGTGTCTACCGTGCGCAGTGTCATCAAGAAGTGTAAAGCCCATGGCACTGTGGCTAACCTCCCTAGATGTGGACAGAAAAGAAACATTGACGAGAGATTTCAACACAAGATTGTGCGGATGGTGGATAAAGAACCTCGACTAACATCCAAACAAGTTCAAGCTGCCCTGCAGTCCGAGGGTACAGCAGTGTCACCCCGTACTATACGTCAGCGTCTGAATGAAAAGGGGACTGTATGGTAGGAGACCCAGAAAGACCCCACTTCTTACCCCGAGACATAAAAAAGCCAGGCTGGAGTTTGCCAAAACTTACCTGAGAAAGCCTACAACGTTTTGGAAGAATGTTCTCTGGTCAGATGAGACAAAAGTAGAGCTTTATGGGCAAAGGCATCAACATAGAGTTTACAGGAGAAAGAAAGAGGCATTCAAAGAAAAGAACACGCTCCCTACAGTCAGACATGGCGGAGGTTCCCTGATGGTTTGGGGTTGCTTTGCTGCCTCTGGCACTGGACTGCTTGACCGTGTGCATGGCATTATGAAGTCTGAAGACTACCAACACATTGTGCAGCATAATGTAGGGCCCAGTGTGAGAAAGCTGGGTCTCCCTCAGAGGTCATGGGTCTTCCAGCAGGACAATGACCCAAAACTCACTTCAAAAAGCACTAGAAAATGGTGTGAGAGAAAGCACTGGAGACTTCTAAGGTGGCATCAATGAGTCCAGACCTGAATCCCATAGACACCTGTGGAGAGATCTAACAATGGCAGTTTGGAGAAGGCGTCCTTCAAATATCAGGGACCTGGAGCAGTTTGCCAAAGAAGAATGGTGTAAAATTCCAGCAGAGCATTGTAAGAAACTCATTGATGGTTACCGGAAGCGGCTGATCGCAGTTATTTTGGCTAAAGGTTGTGCCACCAAGTATTAGGCTGAGGGCGCCAATACTTTTGTCCGGCCCATTTTTGGAGTTTTATGTGACATGATCAATGTTTTGCTTTTTGCTTCATTCTCTTTTGTGTTTTTTCATTGAAGACAAATTAAATGAAGATAATAATAGCAAAGAATTTGTGACTGCAATCATTGTCAGGAAGAAACTGAGGATTCTGACAGAATTGCGGGGGAGTCAATACTTTCGGCCACAACTGTATAAACTGTAAATACTGCCCTGTATATAACCCCTTTTCAAGAGAGCAGTCCCCAGGACACGGGCCCGGCTCCGCACATGCGCAATGCGCTTATTGAAGCCGGGCCGATCACGTGATCAAGCCCATAATCCACTGGGGCCGATCACGTGACCGGCCCCATAATGCACCGCGCCGGATGTGACGTCCGGCCGGTGCATAGAACTACACAGAGGGCGGGAGATTCCAAAGAATGGGGGCAGAGAGGACACAGAATAATGCCGCCCAGCGGGGCGTCCTTTACAGCACGGAGGTGTGCTGATGGAAGCGTGGGCATGCCTACCCAGTCCCCCAACCACGGGGACTGCAGTAAGTTTATACTTCATTTACACATGTTTAATAGCGACACTTTAGATAAGAAAGGGATAGATAGGGAGCTGCTAGGAAGGTGTAGGGACAGCTAGAGATAGTGTAGGCACTTAAAATCAGGTGACAGGTTCCCTTTAAACTGTTATCCACCCTGTCAGGAGCAGCCCGACCCACGGCGGGCTCATCCATCCGGCTGCAGCATCATCCATCCTCCTGGCAGAAGCAGCAGCGGTGGTCCCCACTGACCACAACCCATGGGTGGCGTCACGACAATCCCTGTAAATAATCCCTTTACTTGTGGGCTCGGGACACAGTTCGGACCAAGACCGCCGTGATAACCCCTGTGATATCCCGGTCCGGTAGCGAGTACCCCGTCCCAGTGGGCTCCACAACACATCTCTTCAGACTGGCCTATCACCTCACCTCACTTGTCAAACTATTCCCATCTTCCCTTTTCCAAATCTGGCCTCTCATGTCGTCTGTCTGCACCTGCATAATATAGCACTTTATCCGTACTCGTACATATCCCGGCTGGTGACCGTGCAGCATTACGTGACCCCTACCCTGTTTCCCCGAATATAAGTCAGGGCAGGGCTGGCGCAGAATTTTCCAATATAAGTCATACCCCGATTATATAATAATAATAATATAATAAAGCTTTATTTATATAGCGCCAACATATTCCGCAGCGCTTTACAATGTAGGGTTAGAGTACAGAAAATATACAGTAAGTAATTACAGTAGAGAACAAATACAGTACAATAATTGGATACAAAACAATAGGTATAAAATCAATGTGAAAAAAAAAATACAATAGATAAAGCAAGAAATGAAGGTGACCCTGCTCAAAAGAGCTTACAATCTACAACGGGAAAGGGGTTGCACAAGGTACAGGGGCTTATTGCACTGATGGTCCGGGCATCTGGAGTAAATGGGGTATAGGACTAAGCTTACATGGATGGTCATTATACAATCTGTGTAGACCTTTATGGTTTGGTGGAGTTTATAGAAGAGTAATGTCCAGAGGATAGGCCATTCACTGTCTACAGTACAAAGGACTTCTATTAGGGAGTATGATAGGCCGCCTTAAAAAGATGCGTTTTTAGGGATCGTCTGAAGCCATGCAAGTTGTGGATATTCCTGATTTCTTTGGGTAAAGCATTCCAGAGGTTTGGTGCAGCTCTGGAAAAGTCTTGGAGCCGGGAGTGGGAGGATCGGATTAGTGCAGATGTTAGTCGAAGGTCATTTGAGGAACGTAGAGAGCGGGTGGGGTGATAGACAGAGATGAGGGAGGAGAGGTAGGGGGGTGCTGCTCTGTGAAGAGCTTTGTGGGTGAGAACAAGCAATTTGAATTTGATCCTGTAATATACGGGCAGCCAGTGCAATGACTGGCACAGAGCAGAGGCATCTGAGTAACGATTGGCCAGATGGGTGATCCTGGCTGCTGCATTAAGGATGGACTGGAGAGGAGAAAGTCTGGTGCGGGTTAATAGAGAGTTGCAATAGTCAAGGCGGGAATGGATTAGGGCCACGGTGAGGGTTTTTGTTGTTTCCAGGGTGAGAAAGGGGCGGACTCTAGAGATATTCTTCAGGTGTAAGCGACAGGAGCGGACGAGAGATTGCGTGTGGGAGGAGAAGGAGAGACGGTGTCAAACATAACACCCAGACAGCGAGCCTGCTGCCTAGGCGTTATCGTGGTGCCGCATACTGAGAGAGAGATGTCCGATTTAGGGAGGTTAGTGGATGGGGGGACAGAAGAAGTTCAGTTTTGGAAAGGTTTAGTTTCAAATAGAGAGTGGACATGATATTGGAAACTGCAGCTGGACAGTCATTGGTGTTCTTTAATACCGCAGGGGTAAGGTCAGGGGCTGAAGTGTATAGTTGTGTGTCATCAGCATAAAGATGGTACTGAAAGCCAAATCTGCTGATGGTCTGTCCAATCGGGGCCGTGTAGAGAGAGAAGAGAAGAGGGCCAAGGACTGAACCCTGAGGGACCCCAATAGTGAGGGGAAGAGGGGGGAAGTGGAGCTAGAGAATGATACACTGAAAGAGCGGTCAGAAAGATAGGAGGAGAGCCAGGAGAGAGCCGTGTCCTTTATGCCAATGGAGTGCAGCATAGAGAGTAGGAGCTGATGGTCGACAGTGTCAAAAGCTGCAGAGAGATCAAGGAGAATAAGCAGAGAGTGGTCACCATTACGTTTTGCTGTCAGAAGGTCATTGGTCACTTTGATGAGGGCAGTTTCTGTAGAGTGAAGGGGGCGGAAACCAGACTGTAATGGATCTAGAAGAGAGTGAGCGGAGAGGTAACGGGTGAGGCGGGAGTAGACCAGGCGCTCCAAGAGTTTAGAGATGAAGGGGAGGTTGGAGACTGGTCTGTAGTTATTTGTGCAGGTTGGGTCGAGAGTGGTTTTCTTTAATAAAGAGAATTTTGTTTACGTACCGTAAATTCTTTTTTCTTTAATCATCAATGGGAGACCCAGACAATGGGGTTTAGGGCACTGCCCTCCGGAGGTCACACTAGGTACTACAAGTTTGTAGACACCGCCTCCTCCGCTTATAAACCCCTACCGCAGGGAAGACCCTCAGTTTGGTCCATAAGCTGCGAGGAGGAAATAAACCACACCCGAAACATCGGGAAGAATGCCATGCACAGACGGTTCAACAACCCGGCAAACACTGTCTCAAACAGAGAACAGAACAAATGCAAAACATGCAACGGAACAACTGGGTGGGTGCTGGGTCTCCCATTGATGATTAAAGAAAAAAGAATTTACGGTACGTAAACAAAATTCTCTTTTTTCTGGTCATCATAATGGGAGACCCAGACAATGGGGATGTCCTAAAGCAATACCCCAGGGCGGGAAGAGTTCCTCAACAAGACGGATAACACATGGTTCCCTTTAAAGGTGGGCAACCGCCGCCTGGAGAACCCGCCTGCCCAAACTTGCATCCGCAGAGGCATGGGCATGCACCATATAGTGCTTAGAGAAAGTGTGCAGGCTGGACCAAGTGGCAGCCTGACACACCTGTAGAGCAGTCGCTCGATGTCGCAAAGCCCAGGAGGCACCTACAGCTCTGGTAGAGTGAGCCTTCAATCCCACCGGGAGAGGCAAACCAGAAGCCCGGTAAGCCTCTTGAATGGAAGCCTTAATCCATCTGGCCAATGTCGATTTTGATGCCGCGGACCCCTTACAGCGACCTGTCGTAAGAACAAATAAGGAATCCGAACTCCTAAAGGAGGCGGTCCTGGACACATAAATGCGTACAGCCCTCACGAGATCCAGAGTATGGAGGTCGCGTTCAACCTGATGAACGGGAGCGGGACAAAATGATGGGAGAACAATCTCCTGGTTCAGGTGAAAAGTTGAAACCACCTTCGGCAAGAATTCTGCCCGTGGACGCAACACCACCTTGTCCTGGTGAACCACCAGAAAGGGTGACTTGCACGAAAGTGCAGCCAATTCTGATACCCTCCTCAGAGACGTAATTGCCACCAGAAAAGCCACTTTCTGGGACAGACGAGATAGAGAAACATCTCTCAGCGGCTCAAACGGAGGTCTCTGTAATGCCGCCAGGACCATGTTAAGGTTCCAAGGGTCCAGAGGTCTCTTGTAGGGTGGAACCATCCGCGACACCCCCTGCAGAAATTGACGGACCTTCGGGAGGAGCGCCAATCGCCTGTCAAACAGCACTGAAAGTGCTGATACTTGACCTTTCAAGGAGCCAAGGGATAATCCCAATTCCAAACCCGACTGTAGGAAAGCCAACAACGTCGGGATGGACAAGGGCCACGGAGACCGTCCACCAGAGGCACACCAGGTAAAAAAGATTTTCCACGTCCTGTGGTACATCTTCCTGGAAACGGGCTTCCTAGCCCGATTCATAGTGGCAACCACTGTAGGGGAGAAACCCCTGGATGTCAGCAGCCAGGCCTCAAGAGCCATGCAGTCAATCTGAGGGCCCTGGAATTGAGGTGGAAGAATGGGCCTTGCGCGAGTAAATCTGCGCGGTCTGGAAGAGCCCACCTGTGTCCGCCTGACAGTTGCCACAGATCCGGATACCAGGACCTCCTGGGCCAATCTGGAGCCACTAGAATGGCCACTCTGCATTCCGTCCTGATTTTCCACAGGACCCTGGGAATCAGAGCCAGAGGCGGGAAACATACGGCAGATGGAATCTGGACCAAGTCAAGATCAGGGCGTCCGCTCCCAGAGACTGGGGATCCCATGACCTCGCCATGTATTGCGGCACCTGATGATTCAGCCGTGAGGCCATCAGATCCACGTCCGGAGTGCCCCATCTGCTGCAGATTTCTCTGAAGACGTCCGGATGAAGAGACCACTCTCCGGCGTCCATCCCCTGCCGGCTCAGATAGTCGGCCTCCCAGTTCTCGACCCCTGGGATGTGAACTGCGGAGATCAGGCAGTTGTTGTCCTCCGCCCAGGATAGGATGCGGTGAACTTCGGCCAGAGCCTCTGCACTCCTGGTTCCTCCTTGATGATTTATATAAGCGACGGCCGTCGCATTGTCGGACTGAACCCGAATGGGTTGTCCTGAGAGGAATCTCTGAAACGCCAGGAGTGCCAGATAGACCGCCTTGATCTCCAGCACGTTGATCTGCAACGCCGACTCCGACTGAGTCCAGAGGCCTTGGGCCCTGTGGTGTAAGAACACCGCCCCCCAGCCCTTCAGACTGGCGTCGGTGGTCACCACTAACCATGACGGTTTGATGAAGGACCGGCCCCGAGACAAGTGATGTGGCAGTAGCCACCACTGCAGGGAATCTCTGGTCGGTTGGGAAAGGGTCACCAGCCGATTCAGAGAAATCGTCCTTTTGTCCCACCTGCGGAGAATCTCCAGTTGGAGAGGACGGAGGCGAAATTGTGCGAAAGGCACCGCCTCTATTGCTGCCACCATGCGCCCCACCAGCTTCATCAACACCCGTAGGGATGATTGTGGTGACAGGAGGACTGCTTGCACTCCTGATTGGATCGCCATCTGTTTGACTCGTGGCAGAGACACCAGGGCTGAGGCTGTGTTGAAGTCCATGCCCAAATATGTCAAAGACTGGGTCGGAACTAGCGTTGACTTCTGAATATTGAGGTGCCAACCGAACTGTTCCAGAGACCGCATGGTCACATCCAGGCTCTCTTGACAGAGGTGTTCTGATGGCGCCCTGACCAGTAGGTCGTCTAAATAGGGAATGACGGCATGTCCCTGCACGTGCAGTAGAGCCATCATGGAGGCCATCACTTTTGTGAACACCCGCGGTGCCGAGGCCAACCCGAACGGCAGCGCCACAAATTGGAAGTGTTCTTCCCCCACTGCGAATCTCAACCAGCGCTGATGAGCTGGTGCAATGGGCACGTGAAGGTAAGCGTCTCTGATATCTATGGACGCTAGGAAGTCCCCCTGTGACATAGCTGCGATCACGGAGCGCAGTGATTCCATACGGAACTTCCGAACCAACACGTGATGGTTGAACAACTTCAGGTCCAGCACCGGGCGGAAGGATCCGTCCTTCTTCGGGACGATAAAGAGGTTGGAGTAAAAACCCCTGAACCTCTCCCCGGACGGCACCGGTATCACCACTCCGTCTCTGCGGAGACCCTCCAACACCACGTAAAAAGCCTGAGCCTTTTCTGGGGATGGGACCGACCGATGGAATCGGTGTATCGGCTTTGACGTTAGCTCTATCCTGTAACCTCGCGAGACCACGTCTCGAACCCACTGATCGTGAACGTGAAGTAGCCATTTGTCCTGAAAGCGAGACAAGCGGCCCCCCACCTGTGGGGAGGCAGGAAGGGAGAGCGAGTCATGCAGAGGCGGGTTTGGGGGTGGCAGCTGCCGCCCCCGCCGGCTTCTTTGGACGACTCCTAGAGCACCACTGAGAAGCGGGCTTTCCCCCTCGGTCCGCGCGAGCGGACGGGGCTGATGACTGCGAGCTGGAACGAAAGGACCACTGTTTTGGGTTCCTTTTAACGGTATACCGTGGCTTAGGCTTATTCTGCGGTATCTTAGACTCAGCAGAATCCTTTATCAGCTTGTCCAGTTCGGTGCCAAAAAGCCTGTCACCAGCGAACGGAAGATTCTGCAAAATCTTCTTGGATGTGGCATCTGAGTCCCAAAGACGCAGCCACAACAACCTGCGAATCGCTATAGCATTGGCCGAAGCCACAGCTGAGCGAGTGGCAGTTTCCAGAGTCGCCGTCCTGGCGTAGTCCGCATAGGCCCTCGCCCTCTCGGTAAGTGCCAGGACCTCTGGACTGGACCTTGCCAGGTCGGAGATACCATCCAAGCAGGTAGTAATCGCTTGTAAGGTCCAGACCGTGGCAAAATTAGGGGCAAATGAAGACCCCACAGCCTCATAGGAAGACTTGGCGAGTTGCTCGACCTGTCTATCCGTCGCATCCTTCAGCGAGGAGCTATCAGAGGCAGAGAAAAGGGAGCGTGCAGCAATCCTGGTCATGGAAGCGTCCACCTTCGGGGACTGCGACCACTCCTGAAGCACCTCCTGGGGAAGGGGAAGCGATTGTCCTTGGGTTTACGGACATAACGCCGCCCAGGATGTAACCTGGGAGCTCTAACCACCCTTCCAAAGTTCGTGTGGTCCATGAAGGAGCCACTTGGTCTAGCCTCTGGCCGCAGCCATTGATAGACCTCCTTCGGGTGCACCGTCACCTCCTCAGGGGGTGTCACGAGACGTAAGGTCTCGTTGATAGAGGACACCAGATCCTCCACCCCGTCTGGAGGTTCAGATACAGACATAGACCCGAAAGTTGAACCCCCATCATCGTCCTCACCATCAGAGGGACGCTCCTCCTCAGAGAGAGCCTGGAGCTCGGGTGACTCCTCACGACGAGCCCGCTTAAGGGGTCTCACAGCAGAAGAGGGAGACACCCGGGGGTAACTGGACGGAGTAGCTGGGCTATCCAGCCTCCTATTAAGTGCCTCCAGGGATTGCGACATGGAGGACAGCTGGGACAACAGAGATTCATTGATCTTATTCTGAGTCTCCCATGGCCCTGAGATCACCTGAACCTCAGGGTATAGCACCGGAGCTGCTGACTCAGCAGTGTCAGTCCGGGCCTCTGGGCGTCCGCAGTTATTGCAGGACCCCTCCACCAGTGTCCCATTGCATGTAGCACAGGTAATGGTGGTCTCAGCCGCCCTAGCAGCACGCTTCCCAGCTGAGGACATCGCCACAGTAGGGGAAAATAAGCCAAATTGCAGACAAAAAGCCGGGAATCCCGGTGGCTTACCGACCGCAGCAAAGCGGTAGGAGGAAGCGGTGTGTGTGTGTGACCTCCGCGACGGTTTCCGGTCTCCCCTGGAGTGCAGACGCACGCTGCATACAGATCCCAGCCGGGACGTGAGGGGTAAAGATGGCCGCCGACAGTGAAACTGTGGGCGGCGCCGAAAACACGCGGGAAACACACACACACGCCCATCGATGACGTCACCGCACGGGCTGCTTCCCATCCTCCAAGCAGCCTCAGCATGGAGGCGCCAGAGCCCGCAGCGCGGGAATTAGTGTGAAATACTACACACAGACTGCATGCACAAACAAACATCCGCAGCCTACAGCCTCAGCCCCTGTGACACACAGGGCGGTCAGCCAGGGTGACCCCAGCACAGGGTACACCTCCAGATCCGCGGACCCGAGAGTGACGCGCGGTCTGAGTGTCAGGACACGTGAAGTGACAGACACTACCCCCAGGCACACAGGAGACACAGAGTGCCTCAGTGCCGGTCCGGTCTGTAAGCACCATTTAGGGAGGCCTCGGACGGGGGTTCAGCACCAGTCCGGTCTGTAAGCACCATTTAGGGAGGCCTCGGACTGGGCTGGCTCCAGTCCGGTCTGTAAGCACCATTTAGGGAGGCCTCGGACGGAGCGGAGCTGTGCAAGGCTCCCATCTCCCACTCTCCAGAGCCCCCCAGAGAGGGATGGAAAGGAGCGCGACAGCGTACCGGGAGAACACAAAGTGTCCAGGCTCAAGGCCCTCCGGTACCTCCACCTGCGTGTTCCACAAGGGTGAGCGGGGAGGCTGTCGCCGGTCCCGACCGGAACCTTTTTACCTTGTCTTCAGACGCCATCACGTAAGTAGTGAGAATGCAGTGAAGTGCAAGCACAGCGTGATCCTCCGAGCACACTAAGTTAAAACTGAGGATGTTCCCTGCGGTAGGGGTTTATAAGCGGAGGGGGCGGTGTCTACAAACTTGTAGTACCTAGTGTGACCTCCGGAGGGCAGTGCCCTAAACCCCATTGTCTGGGTCTCCCATTATGATGACCAGAAAAGGACAGGTACTAGCAAGCACAGACATAAGGTGTAAGTTAAAGAGAGAAAGCAACGCTGATACATAGAGAGAAGGAAGAGGATTATATGTAGAAAGGGAAGGAGTTCTGTGCAGTTTAGTGCATCAGCACACAAGTGTTTATTCATTACAATTCTTACTGCACCTTAAGGCCGACATCGCCGAAAAGTGACGCATCAGCGATGTCGCTAGCGATATTGCAAGTGTGTGGTGCTGTGTGATAGCGCGACGTGACTGCGATTTATCGCTGGTCGCAGGTTGACAGGTTTATGAACATGTTCACACACCTGTCAATCTGCAACCAGCGATTAGGCCGGATCGCACCATCTGACACCGCAATAGCGATGTTGGTGATGATCCAGCCTATACCGCAGCATTGCTGGGGATCCCTCGCTGGGTTGATCCCAGTCCAGCGAGCGATGGCTCCGCCCACATCGCTGCGGCGTCACCGGCGACATCCTGCCGTGTGACACCAAGGCTGCGATGGCGGAAGCGACCGCACACCCGCACATCACTTCCGACATCGCAGCCTTGGTTGACACGTGTGACCGGACCATTAGATTACCAACAGGAAGAAGTAATGAACATCTCTGCAGGTGGCCCATTCACATCACTGCAGCAAAAGGATCAATATATGAAGGGAGACAACGAGCGCGAGTTATATTGAGAGACATTTATAGAAGAATCAGAAAGAGTTATAGAACACAGGAAAGGAATGAAATTAATATCAATTATAGTAAAAAAGAAGAATTTCAGAGGAAGAAATGAAGTGCGATATTGTATTGGAATGTGAAGGTGAGGAGGACACGATCATCTACTTATATAATCCGCAGTTGGGATTTCGGGCGTTGTCGCCGAATCCCAACATGCTTTGCGCGGGACTGCGAGTGATGACGCGCAGCGTCATCACGAGCCGCAGACCCGCACTACACTTGAAAAGAAAAAAAAATATGCTCACCTCTCCCCGAGCCCCCGCCGTCTCCCTCCAGGCTTCCTCCAGGATTCCGGTCGCTGCCGGTGGCTGCCGCAGGCTCCGAGTGTCTGCAGACCTCTTCTACTGCACTCCAGGACCTGTGGTGATGTCACAGTCACGTGACACCAGCTTACTCCATGGTAACCTGGTGTCACGTGACTGTGACATCACCACAGGTCCTGAACTCCACTAGGACAGTGCGATCCCTCAGGCACAAGTGACAACAGCCAGGGGGAGCGCCAGGAGAAAACCGGCCGCCGCCACCATCACCCGATGCCTTCCTCAATGACTCGGCCCGCCGCCGCCACCATCACCCGACGCCTTCCTCAATGACGCAGCCCGCCGCAGCGGATCACGGTAGGATGGCGCCGCCGCCGCACTAGCATTGTATCCTGCACGCCCCCCCATGCCCTGCAGACTCATAACAACCCGCTCCTCCACCCTCCGCTCCTCAAGTAAGGTTACAGGTGCGCCGGCCCGCACCTCTGCCCCCACATCTGCCCCTGCTTTACCCACACTCAACCACACTCCTCACTCCTCTTAACCCCCTATCTCCTCACTCACCCACACTGCCCCTCCTCACTCCTCTTACCCCCCCACTATCTCCTCACTCCCCACACTATGCCCTCAGTCCCCACACTGCCCCTGCTCACTCCTCTTACCCCCCCCCCATGCCCTCACTCCCCACACTGCCCCTGTTCACTCCTCTTACCCCCCCTATCTCCTCACTCCCCACACTATGCCCTCAGTCCCCACACTGCCCCTGCTCACTCCTCTTACCCCCCCTATCTCCTCACTCCCCACACTGCCCCTGCTCACTCCTCTTACCCCCCCTATCTCCTCACTCCCCACACTGCCCCTGCTTCCCCCCCCCAATCACCCACACTGCCCCTGCTCATGCCCCCACTCTGTACCTGCTTACCCCTCTTACCTCCCCCACATGCCCCCACTCACCCACACCTCACTCACTCTGCTACCCACAGCGCCGCCTCTGGACTCTGCTGCCCACAGCGCCGCCTCTGGACTCTGCTGCCCACAGCGCCGCCTCTGGACTCTGCTGCCCACAGCGCCGCCTCTGGACTCTGCTGCCCACAGCGCCGCCTCTGGACTCTGCTGCCCACAGCGCCGCCTCTGGACTCTGCTGCCCACAGCGCCGCCTCTGGACTCTGCTGCCCACAGCGCCGCCTCTGGACTCTGCTGCCCACAGCGCCGCCTCTGGACTCTGCTGCCCACAGCGCCGCCTCTGGACTCTGCTGCCCACAGCGCCGCCTCTGGACTCTGCTGCCCACAGCGCCGCCTCTGGACTCTGCTGCCCACAGCGCCGCCTCTGGACTCTGCTGCCCCCAGCACAGCCGCCTCTGGACTCTGCTGCCCACAGAGCCGCCTCTATACTCTGCTACCCACAGCGCCGCCTCTATACTTTGCTACCCACACAGCCGCCTCTATACTCTGCTACCCACTGACCCACCTGTATACACACAATTCATTTCACCGCGCTACCGATGCAATTGCATCGGGCCTTTTTACTAGTATATAGATAATAAGTGCTTGTGCTCATATATAGATAATAAGTGCTTGTGCTCATATATACGTCTTATTGATAATCCTAGAAAAAGAAAAACACAGAGAGAGAGATAGGAGAAGTGAAAGACACAGAACATTAAAGGAGAGAACTTGTGATGGAATCATTATTGATAAAGAAGTATCCAATCACCATAGTAACAGGAATTCCTTTCTATTATAGGAGGTAGGGCTGGGCGATTTTGGAAAAAATCAAAATCTCGATTTTATTTAAACCTATGGACGATTTTCGATTTAAATCTCGATTTTTTTTTTTCTATTGTTTTTTTTTTTTTTTTTTTTTTGCTTTTCTTTGATGAATGAAGAGGGGGCCCCCGTGCCCCTGTGACAGAGGAGAGGAGGGTAACTGAGGGAAGCGTCCTGCTTCCCTTGGGTGTTCCCGCCCCTCCTCTTCTGCTGCAGTGCCTGACACCCTACAGCGGAGAGGAGGGGACACTGAACGCCGAACGGCGACCTGACACTGGCCCTGACACGGCGGACACTGACACTGCCCTGACACTGGCCCTGACACTGGCCCTGACACTGGCCCTGACACTGGCCCTGACACGGCGGACACTGACACTGGCCCTGACACTGGCCCTGACACTGGCCCTGACACGCGGACACTGACACTGGCCCTGACACGGCGGACACTGACACTGGCCCTGACACGGCGCCTGACACTGCCTGACACGGCGGACACTGACACTGGCCTGACACGGCGGACACTGACACTGGCCCTGACACGGCGGACACTGACACTGGCCCTGACACTGGCCCTGACACTGGCCCTGACACCTGGCCCCTCTGACACGGCGGACACTGACACTGGCCCTGACACGGCGGACACTGCACTGGCCCTGACACGGCGGACACTGACACTGGCCCTGACACGGCGGACACTGACACTGGCCCTGACACGGCGGACACTGACACTGGCCCTGACACGGCGGACACTGACACTGGCCCCTGCCCACAGGCGGACACTGACACTGGCCCTGACACGGCGGACACTGACACTGGCCCTGACACTGGCCCTGACACTGGCCCTGACACGGCGGACACTGACACTGGCCCTGACACGGCGGACACTGACACTGGCCCTGACACGGCGGACACTGACACTGGCCCTGACACGGCGGACACTGACACTGGCCCTGACACGGCGGACACTGACACTGGCCCTGACACGGCGGACACTGACACTGGCCCTGACACGGCGGACACTGACACTGGCCCTGACACGGCGGACACTGACACTGGCCCTGACACGGCGGACACTGACACTGGCCCTGACACGGCGGACACTGACACTGGCCCTGACACGGCGGACACTGACACTGGCCCTGACACGGCGGACACTGACACTGGCCCTGACACGGCGGACACTGACACTGGCCCTGACACGGCGGACACTGACACTGGCCCTGACACGGCGGACACTGACACTGGCCCTGACACTGCGGCCCTGACACTGGCCCTGACGACGGCGGACACTGACACTGGCCCTGACACGGCGGACACTGACACTGGCCCTGACACGGCGGACACTGACACTGGCCCTGACACGGCGGACACTGACACTGGCCCTGACACGGCGGACACTGACACACTGGCCCTGACACGGCGGACACTGACACTGGCCCTGACACGGCGGACACTGACACTGGCCCTGACACGGCGGACACTGACACTGGCCCTGACACGGCGGACACTGACACTGGCCCTGACACGGCGGACACTGACACTGGCCCTGACACGGCGGACACTGACACTGGCCCTGACACGGCGGACACTGACACTGGCCCTGACACGGCGGACACTGACACTGGCCCTGACAACGACGGACACTGACACTGGCCCTGACACGGCGGACACTGACACTGGCCCTGACAACGTCGGGACACTGACACTGGCCCTGACACGCGACACTGACACTGGCCCTGACACTGGCCCTGACACTGGCCCTGACACTGGCCCTGACACTGGCCCTAACACGGTGGACACTGACACTGGCCCTGACACGGCGGACACTGACACTGGCCCTGACACGGCGGACACTGACACTGGCCCTGACACGGCGGACACTGACACTGGCCCTGACACGGCGGACACTGACACTGGCCCTGACACGGCGGACACTGACACTGGCCCTGACACGGCGGACACTGACACTGGCCCTGACACGGCGGACACTGACACTGGCCCTGACACGGCGGACACTGACACTGGCCCTGACACGGCGGACACTGACACTGGCCCTGACACGGCGGACACTGACACTGGCCCTGACACGGCGGACACTGACACTGGCCCTGACACGGCGGACACTGACACTGGCCCTGACACGGCGGACACTGACACTGGCCCTGACACGGCGGACACTGACACTGGCCCTGACACGGCGGACACTGACACTGGCCCTGACACGGCGGACACTGACACTGGCCCTGACACGGCGGACACTGACACTGGCCCTGACACGCGGACACTGACACTGGCCCTGACACGGCGGACACTGACACTGGCCCTGACACGGCGGACACTGACACTGGCCCTGACACGGCGGACACTGACACTGGCCCTGACACTGGCCCTGACACTGGCCCTGACACTGGCCCTGACACTGGCCCTAACACGGTGGACACTGACACTGGCCCTGACACGGCGGACACTGACACTGGCCCTGACACGGCGGACACTGACACTGGCCCTGACACGGCGGACACTGACACTGGCCCTGACACGGCGGACACTGACACTGGCCCTGACACTGGCCCTGACACTGGCCCTGACACGGCGGACACTGACACTGGCCCTGACACTGGCCCTGACACTGGCCCTGACACGGCGGACACTGACACTGGCCCTGACACGGCGGACACTGACACTGGCCCTGACACTGGCCCTGACACGGCGGACACTGACACTGGCCCTGACACTGGCCCTGATCCTAACACTAGCCCTGATCCTAACACTAGCCCTGATCCTAACACTAGCCCTGATCCTAACACTAGCCATGACACTAGCCCTGATCCTAACACTAGCCCACTGCTATTGTCATGAACAGCACCAACATCCCCCCCCCCCTCCTCACAGTGACCGGCTCCGGCTGGAGAGGGGGCGGGACCTATCACCAGCGGCTCCGGTCCTTACAGTGACCGGCTCCGGCTGGAGAGGGGGCGGGACCTATTACCAGCGGCTCCGGTCCTTACAGTGACCGGCTCCGGCTGGAGAGGGGGCGGGACCTATTACCAGCGGCTCCGGTCCTTACAGTGACCGGCTCCGGCTGGAGAGGGGGCGGGACCTATTACCAGCGGCTCCGGTCCTTACAGTGACCGGCTCCGGCTGGAGAGGGGGCGGGACCTATTACCAGCGGCTCCGGTCCTTACAGTGACCGGCTCCGGCTGGAGAGGGGGCGGGACCTATTACCAGCGGCTCCGGTCCTTACAGTGACCGGCTCCGGCTGGAGAGGGGGCGGGACCTATTACCAGCGGCTCCGGTTGGGTGCTATCGGCAGTGCTGCTGCGGCTCCTGGGGAGGGGTGGGTCAAGCTGTCAGCAGTGCAGTCGCTTCCCCCCACGGTCCTCACAGTGAGCGGCGGAACGTCCTGCGGGTAATCCCGAGTGTGACTCGGGATTACCGCTTCTGAAAGTGAAAGGTAACCCCGAGTCATGCTCGGGAATACCGCTAGCAAAATCGAATTACACGATTTTGAATAAAACGACAATCGTGGCCACAGCAGGGGGCGAATTAATCGAATTAATTCGATTAATCGCCCAGCCCTAATAGGAGGGAGATACTATATATCTGCAAAGCAGAAAGGACCCAAAGAACAACTGTAATATAGGAGAAGAATCCACTTCACCCCCAAACTGCTCATCACATCACATTACCCTGCAGAATTGTTACACTATAGAATGGGATTAGATCTCCACTGGGAAGTAGGAGCTGAGTTTTAATGTATTTTATGGTTTTTATATCAATCAAAAAATGTTTATGAAATAAACACGCTGTCATTTTATAAGTACAACATGATTGTCTGTAACCAGATTTTTTAACAGATTTAATAAATGAGTGTTTAATGTAAATATGTCTTTAGTAATTTTTAGTATAAATAAGAAAATAGGTGTAAGTGAGCGCCGGGCCGTGAAATTAAATAATCCTAACATTTTATAAGGGTGGTCAAACGTGCGGAACCCCCTAAGGGCCCTATAGCAGCATAACTTAGGTTATTAGTCAAGGGATACGACCTTACTGATACCTCCAAGCTCCAGTGTCTACTCTATATTTATAATTGGTTATGTATATCATAATGGAGATTGGTCAGGTCTAATGAAGATTTGTCATTAATTAGTCCAAATATTGTCCAGGCCTAATTATTAATTTGCTGATCAAATAAATAATGTTCAGGTGTAATGAACAGAGGACAGCAGGGACAGTAGTATTTAAGTTTTTCATGTGTCGGCTGGGCTGACAGTCTAAGTTTCTTAAAATATATATATATTTTGTTTAGCCAAATTAGTTAACAAACATGGATGTTTGTTTAAGCAAATAACTTATGCTGTAATGTTGTTATTGTTTCAGTTGAATAAATCTATTTAAATTGTTATTAAGGTCAGGATTATTTTTCTCCTTCCTAAGTACAACAGAACAGTGGTGTCCAAATATGAATGATTAACCCATTAAACTGGGGAGAAAAAAGTAATATAAAAAGTGATTCTAAAAATCTTCATCTACTTGCATGTTAACCTCCCTGGCGGTATGATTCTGTCAGGAATTTTGTGCTAAAAGCGGTACCATTTTTTGGCATGGAAATTTGGTGTTATGTACAGTAGGCCTGCAATTCTTAGTAATTACCTCATCAAAGAAGACTCTAGCCTTCCTAGCGGTATTCCCGAGCCTGACTCGGGGTTAACATTCACTGCCAGAAGCGGTAACCCCGAGTCAAGCTCGGGCACCCGCGGTCGCGGCAGATGCGGTGAAAAAACCGCATCTGCCGCACTTGCCGCATAGCCGCCGCACTTGCGGCGCGGTTGCGGTAATCGCCATAGTAAGTATAGGGGGACTTTCGGCAGGTGCGGCAAGTGCGGTTTTGCACTTGCGGCAGGTGCGGCAAGTGCGTTTTTTTCCGCGGCCGCACCTGCTGCAAGTCCCCTTATACTTACTATGGCGATTGCCGCAAGAGCGGCGGCTATGCAGCAAGTGTGGCAGATGCGTTTTTTTCACCGCATCTACCGCGACCGCGGGTAAGCCCGAGCTTGACTCGGGGTTACCGCTTCTGGCAGTGAATGTTAACCCCGAGTCAGGCTCGGCAATACCGCCAGGAATGTTAAAGTAGCAAGAGCTGGTTTAGGTAGAAACTTTGATTTAAATCACTGATTTAAATCAAGCCTTACTGACTAGTGATTTAAATCGTGATTTAAATCAGTTAGATTTAAATCAAATCCACCCTTCTTGAGATTGCTCATTCTTCCTCACAATTTGGTTTCTCAAGTCCTCAGACAGTTCTTTGGTCTTCTTTCTTTTCTCCATGCTCAATGTGGTACACACAAGGACACAGGATAGAGGTTGAGTCAACTTTAATCCATGTCAACTGGCTGCAAGAGTGATTTAGTTACTGCCAACACCTGTTAGGTGCCACAGGTAAGTTACAGGTGCTGTTAATTACACAAATTAGAGAAGCATCACATGATTTTTCTGACAGTGCCAATACTTTGTCCACCACCTTTTTTATGTTTAGTGTGGAACTATATCCAATTTGGCTTTAGGACAATTCTTTTAGTGTTTTTTTCATTGAATACAAATTAAATGAAGATAATAATACCAAAGAATTTGTGATTGCAATCATTGTCAGGAAGACACTGAGTATTATCTGACAGAATTGCAGGGGTGTCAATACTTTTGGCCAACACTGTATACATATATATATATATACACACACACATGTAGTTTATATCTTTGACATATATTGCACTGCTTTGCCTTTTATTTACCTATTAGCTCCAGAGCCCGGTGTTGCCCATGCACACTGGCCGCACTATAGATAGAAGATAGATTGGTATATATATATATCTAAATAATGAAAAATATATGTGGAGCAGCACAAAAAAGAAAATAATTCAGGTGCAAGCCCTCCTACCATAGATCCTTAGGCGTAGATATTAAGAAAAAATGAGCAGCAGCACATTCTTTAAAAGTGAAAAACGTGGATTTACTCCCAGGACCAGAACTTTCGGCTTGTCAAAGCCTTTTTCAAGCAGTACAGTCTGAGCTATAAAGTGTACAGGTATATATAGCCCACCACAGGGTAATTCCATTACAACAGTGATTACATAATTAGTGTAAAAAGTGACATTAATACGGTGAAACAAGTGTTTAAAATTACATACAATTATAACAGTGATGCAGGTAAAACCTTCCATAAATTTTAAGATAAAAATCAACCATTGACCATTATAAAATTTAACATGATTGGTCAATAATAATCATAAGGTGCACCTGTGATAGAGGGAAGCGGGCACAAACACATGTTATCAAGCATGGGGCTCACCTATACCGTCTCAGTGTGCTCCATTATGTTCAATATACAGCTCAGCTGAGCATGTCTAACGTAGGTGACTAATTCCTGTTGTTGCTGAAATCCCGGGCATGCTCAGTAGCACTGCGGGAATCTCATCGGCCATCTTGGTTACCGTGGCAACGATGTAAACATAACAAAAGCCACACTCAAAAGCATGTCAGATGTTTATTCCAAATATAGCACATAAGGCCATAATTATAGCCACATAATTTCCCTTAGGGTCATGCTCTATGGCAGGGGTCTCAAACTCCAGGCCCCGAGGACCGCACACAGTGCAGGTTTTCAGGATTTCCTTACAGTTTGACAGTTGGTAGTTGGATAACCAACTGTCAAATGCTATGGAAATCCTGAAAACCTGGACTGTGTGCGGTCCTCGGGCCTGGAGTTTGAGACCCCTGCTCTATGGAATCATAGGGACATCAGTACAGGTACAAAGGTGAAGGTGAAAAGGGCTCTGACGAGCCGAAACATTGCGGTCCTGGGAATAAATCCACGTTTCTCACTTTTAAAGGATGTGGTGCTGTTCAAAACCAAATTAGTAGCAGCACACTGGTTAAGCCTGTCTCGTACCTGCCTCCCTCCCACTGGGTCCTACTGAAAAGGTATGTCTCCTGCTACTGCCCATTGCAACAGAGACCCCCTGGGTACAAGAGAGGCTATAGAGTAGACAGGGACCCTTCAGATTTATGGTCACTGAGACGAGCTGGCATATATTGGCCAATGCATGCGCTAAGAACCATGAAAAATATTTTAAAAAATATTTACCATATATCGGAGTTTTTTTTTAAAAAACTTTATAGTTTTTATTTTTTCTCAAATAACATCTAGTAACACCTACAAATAGCATGTATTGGCTTAACCAGTGTGCTGCTATTCATTTGGTTTATATATATATATGCCCTATATGTCATGGCACACCATCACACCATTCAAATATCTATTTAATAGGAGTATGAATTTTAGATGTGGTAGTATTTGATCATATTTTTGGGCACAACATTTACCTTATCTTGGTACCTTTTGAGTGTATTATACACATTACATCCATGTGCTATATGTGCAGTCATGGATTTTTGCCAGTATTGTACCATCTTTGTTTTTAATTCACATATTTCTGCTATTTTTTGTGTTTATTTGTTCTTTTTTGAATATTAATAACATTTGTTTATTTTCCTATATGTTTGTGCGCTTCCAAACCTAGGTACCGCATATATGGTGTCTTAGGCACTATTATGTATTTGTTTTGACTGATTTATAGTATTTTATAAAACTTAGTCTGAAGTTCTTGTTGTTTACAGCTGATGAGATGGAATGTTTGTGTCTGTTGTCATGGTGATGACATCACAGGTTGAAGACATCAGCCAACCACAGCTGAAGAAAGTTTTTGATGTAGAATCTTAAGTTCAGCCGATGACTAAAGCAGCTCCGCCCACATTCCTAGAACACTCCACCCACTTGCCTATGTCATCTCTTTGTGATGACACAAGTGATCAGCGGAAATAAAAACCCCGATCCTGGCAGCTTCACAGTCATTTGTCAAACTACATGCATGAAGATGGGGCAGAACCCAAAGGTGCCGTTACACACAGAGATGTGTACAGCCCCCAGAGCCTGTCCTCCTGCCCACAGAGCCTGTCCTCCTGCCCACAGAGCCTGTCCTCCTGCCCACAGAGCCTGTCCTCCTGCCCCCAGAGCCTGTCCTCCTGCCCACAGAGCCTGTCCTCCTGCCCACAGAGCCTGTCCTCCTGCCCACAGAGCCTGTCCTCCTGCCCACAGAGCCTGTCCTCCTGCCCACAGAGCCTGTCCTCCTGCCCCCAGAGCCTGTCCTCCTGCCCACAGAGCCTGTCCTCCTGCCCACAGAGCCTGTCCTCCTGCCCCCAGAGCCTGTCCTCCTGCCCACAGAGCCTGCCCTCCTGCCCCCAGAGCCTGTCCTCCTGCCCACAGAGCCTGTCCTCCTGCCCACAGAGCCTGTCCTCCTGCCCCCAGAGCCTGTCCTCCTGCCCACAGAGCCTGTCCTCCTGCCCACAGAGCCTGTCCTCCTGCCCACAGAGCCTGTCCTCCTGCCCACAGAGCCTGTCCTCCTGCCCCCAGAGCCTGTCCTCCTGCCCCCAGAGCCTGTCCTCCTGCCCCCGAGCCTGAAAAAATGTTTGAGCCGACAGCCTTAGACAAATCGCAAAGGGAAAAATAAGATTTCTTTAGTTAAATGGGGATAAATTAAAAGCAAAGTCACAGACAAATCTCTTGTCTTTTTTTTCTATAAACTTTGGGGGAAATTTACCTCCTTTTTCTGCTGTGACTTTGCTTTTAATTTTAGGTTAGGGACTCGCAAGACTATGAGGACCCTTGACGCGGGTTGCGAGCTTTGTGTATTTTGGCCAAAATATCAACCATTGCCACATAAATTTGATATATATATTTTGCATGTTATATGTGCACTAGTTTCTGTGACCTGGGCAGGTAAATAAATACTCGTGCCCATTTTTTCTATACTGACTTGAGAATTTTTGGGGAATGTGAGTTCCCTTTTCTGTGGCTTTTGCTTTTAATTTTGGTACAGTGACTCACAAAACTATGAGGACCCTCGATGCATATTTTGGCCAAAATATCGACCAATACCTCATATTTATCATTTCCAGTTTTGCATGCTATGCTGGATTCAGCCAATCCCATCTATATTGGCCTTGTTATCTAGGGCACCTGTCCCGGTGGGGGGTACTGATAGTGCTGGGCAGCATCCTGATCTAATAGTATGGGTGTCATTAATAGGCTATAAGCGATCGCCCTTCCATGAATTAGTCGGTTGTGATTGTCTCATCAGTATTTTGCACCAGTGTTTGCCTCCATCTTTATACAGGAGGCTACTGCATTAGTTTGTGACCTGGGCAGATAAATACTCTTGCCCTTTTTTGCTATAATGAATTTAGATAGAGACAAATCAATCATTCCAGCATCTAGCTCGCTCCTCCGGCCAACAGCTACTCTATAGATACCACCGTCGGCCTGCGGGTAAGTCTCTATCCCTGTACAGGGGTATAATGGTGAAGGTAGAGATCCATGGCCCTGTGGTAAGCCTCTATCCCTGTACAGGGGTATAATGGTGAAGGCCAGAGATCCATGGCCCTGTGGTAAGACTCTATCCCTGTAAAGCGGTATAATGGTGAAGGCCAGAGATCCATGGCCCTGTGATAAGACTCTATTCCCTGTACAGAGGTATAATGGTGAAGGCCAGAGATCCATGGCCCTGTGGTAAGACTCTATCCCTGTAAAGCGGTATAATGGTGAAGGCAGAGATCTCTGGCCCTGTGGTAAGCCTCTATCCCTGTACAGAGGTATAATGGTGAAGGAAGAGATCCCTGGCCCTGTGGTAAGCCTCTATCCCTGTACAGGGGTATAATGGTGAAGGCAGAGATCTCTGGCCCTGTGGTAAGACTCTATTCCCTGTACAGAGGTATAATGGTGAAGGCAGAGATCTCTGTCCCTGTGATAAGTCTCTATCCCTGTAAAGCGGTATAATGGTGAAGGCAGAGATCCCTAGCCCTGTGGTAAGCCTCTATCCCTGTACAGGGAATAATGGTGAAGGAAGAGATCTCTGGCCCTGTGGTAAGACTCTATTCCCTGTACAGAGGTATAATGGTGAAGGCAGAGATCTCTGTCCCTGTGATAAGTCTCTATCCCTGTAAAGCGGTATAATGGTGAAGGCAGAGATCCCTAGCCCTGTGGTAAGCCTCTATCCCTGTACAGGGGTATAATGGTGAAGGAAGAGATCCCTGGCCCTGTGGTAAGCCTGCATCCCTGTACAGGGGTAAAATGGTGAAATCCCTGTCCCTGTGGTAAGCCTCTATCCCTGTACAGGAGTATAATGGTGAAGGCAGACATCCCTGGCCCTGTGGTAAGCCTCTATCCCTGTACAGGGTATAATGGTGAAGGCAGAGATCCCTGGCCTGTGGTAAGTCTCTATCCCTGTACAGGGGTATAATGGTGAAGGAAGAGATCTCGGGCCCTGTGGTAAGCCTCTATCCCTGTACAGGGGAATAATGGTGAAGGAAGAGATCCCTGGCCCTGTGGTAAGCCTCTATCCCTGTACAGGGGTATAATGGTGAAGGCAGAGATCCCTGGGCCTGTGGTAAGTCTCTATCCCTGTACAGGGGTATAATGGTGAAGGAAGAGATCTCTGGCTCTGTGGTAAGACTATCCCTGTACAGAGGTATAATGGTGAAGGCAGAGATCCCTGGGCCTATGGTAAGACTATCCCTGTATAGAGGTATAATGGTGAAGGCAGATCCCTGTCCCTGTGGTAAGCCTCTATCCCTGTACAGGGTTATAATGGTGAAGGCAGAGATCTCTGGCCCTGTGGTAAGTCTCTATCCCTGTACAGGGGAATAATGGTGAAGGAAGAGATCTCGGGCCCTGTGGTAAGCCTCTATCCCTGTACAGGGGTATAATGGTGAAGGAAGAGATCCCTGGCCCTGTGGTAAGCCTGCATCCCTGTACAGGGGTAAAATGGTGAAATGTTACCAATGTTAGACCCCCTATTCCCACATGTACTACAGGACAGACCCCCTATAGGATGGGTGGACATTGACTGCCAATTTGAGACCCCCTATAGCAACATGTACAGGACGGACCTCCTATAGGATTGATGGATTTTGACCACCAATGTTAGACCCCCCTATAGCCACATGCACAGCACAGACCTCTCTATAGGATGGATGGATATTGACCAACAATATTAGGCCCCCCTATGGCCACATGTACAGGACGGACCCCCTATAGGATGGATGGATATTGACCACCAATGTGAGACCCCTATAATCCCATCCGCCTCATTACGGCCCCTCTAGGCAGCACATACCGGATGAAGGTGATCTTCCCAGTCCTGTCCCACCAGCAGGATCATCGCTTTGTTATCAGAGTCGTCATCTTCCAGGGCCGGAGAATGGATCTGGGGGATCTTGTAATCTTCCTCCAGAGGCAGCAGCTTCTTCACCCATCACTGGATCTGGAGATCTTCCGGATCCTTCTTCCTCCGGTCATCGTTCCCCAGCTGAACATCTCTGGAGGCTGAAGATCCCAAACCAGATCTATTTAGGGAATCCACAAGGAGGAGATTTTTCACAATATATATATATATATATATACACAGGGAGGTCCAAAAGTATGTGGACAGAAAATCACATTTGTTCTGATTTCTATATAAAATGGTCTTTCCTGACACAAGCAGATCACTGCCCTCAGCAGCCAATCACATTCCACCTTTCATTCCTCATAGACTCTATGGAAAATGAAAGGTGGAGACTGTAAATGATCAATCAGCAAACAGTGTAAATCAGTGATCACAGGCAGCAATCAGAGCAATGTGCAGCACTGTGCTCTCCAGGGCTGATGACTGGAGCCACAGGGGACTGCAGCCCCGGAAACTGGGGATCACCGGAAGTGCCCATCTCCGGGCAAGAAGCCCCATGATCCAGATATGGATGAAGCCGGAGAGGGCGGGGCCATGCTGGAGGGCGGGGCCATGCTGGAGGGCGCGGCACGTGATCCTGTGCACTGCAGCGAGCGCCGGCCTGTGCTCTGCCGCCATCTAGTGGCGCTCGGCGGTAACACAGCTCACCTTTCTCTATATAAATACGCGGTGATTTCGTGGCGGATTCTCACAATCATCACTGTACAGAGGATGTGTCATCACTAAGCAGTGTAATCATGGCTGTGTCATTACCCATTAGGAGGCTGCAGGCAGGGCTGCTCTGTGTATCATCACATTGTATAACAGAGCTGACAGTCAGGAATTACAGGAGATGAGGAGTCATGTGATCATCCATTCATCCCAATGGAGCAGGTTCTCTGCCTCTCTCCAGCGCCCCCTGGTGGAGACTCTTATTACTGCCCACATTGCAGGGTTCAGATGAGAGATGACCCAGGGGGAAAGTGGGGAATAAAAGCCAAAATCAGACTCCTATATAAATATCACACAACCCCCTTATATTATCAGATCAAATACCAGACTCCCCATATTACCATCACACCCCTGAACAACCCCCTATAATATCAGACCCCAGAACAACCCCCTATAATATCAGATCCCAGAACAACCCCCTATAATATTAGATCCCAGAACAACCCTTTAATATCAGATCCCAGAACAACCCCCCATAATATCAGATCCCAAAACAACCCTATAATGTCAGATTCCAGACCAACCCCCTATAATATCAGATCCCTAACCAACCCCCTATAATATCAGATCCCAAACCAAACCCCTATAATATCAGATCCTAAACCAGACCCCATATATTATTATTATTATAATATTGTTATTAGACCTCTCACTAGACCTTATATTATTGTTAAGGCCCCGTTACACTCAACAATATCGTTACACGTCTCCGGTTTTGTGACGTTGCAGCGACCTGGTAGCGATGCCGCTGCGTGTGACATGTACTAACGACCAGTATTCAGCTCGCTGATTGTTGGTAAATGGCCAGGACCATTTTTCTGTCGTTGGTTTCCCGCTGGGCGGCCAGCATTGGCATGTGTGACAGCGGGAGACCAACAATCAACCACCTCCCGCACAATGCCCAGCGCCGCACAGCACATGCTGGGACGCTGGTAACCAGGGTAAACATCGGTTAACTAAGCGCAGCACTAAGCTTAGCTACCCAATGTTTACCCTGGTTACCAGCGTTCTCGCTGGTCGCTGATGAGTCTGACTGTGTGACAGCTCACTAGCGATCAGATAGCGATATCCCAGCGATCCCGATCGTTGGTCGGATCGCTGGGACATCGCAGCGTGTAACCCGGCCTTAAGACCCACACCATACCTCTATATTAATATTAAACCCCAGACCAGACCTGTATTATAGATATTAACCCCTTCACGACCCATGACGTTGTACAACGTCATGGGCCGTGTCCCGGTGCTTGATGTGTGCTCCGGCGTGCTGATGTGATCAGCTAAGATGTCAGGCTAACAACATCGATTGGATATGGGATCCGATCGGTGCTGTTAATCCTTTAGATCCCGCTGCCAATCTCTGACAGCGGGATCCAAAGGCATCACGGCGGGGAACGCGCTGTTCGCCACCTGCCCCAGAGATCCTGCGATAGCATTGCGGGATCTCCGGCGCTCACGTGACAGCCCGGGTTCCTGGCTAGACCCCGGATGCTGTCACAGAGCACTTCCAGGTTGTGGTTGGCAGGCGCTGCCAACCACAACAGGTCCCCGATTCTGAGAGATACAGATGAGCTGCAGCTAGGACTGGGCAGCAAGGTGCCTCTTTATGGGTAGTGTAAAAATAAGAATGCATAAAAAAATAAAGTTTTTTAAAAACCTGTAAAAATAAAAAAAAACATGTACGGTAAGTTCAAATCACCCCCCTTTTCCCCCAATGACAATAAAAGTATTAAAAAAATTTAAAAAATACACGTTTGGTATCGCCGAGTTCAGAATCGCCCGATCAATATATTAAATCCATTAATGAGAGCCGTAAACTCCGTAATGGAAAAAAGGTCCAAACACCAAAATTACATTTTTTTGGTTGCCGCAACATTGCTATAAAATGCAATAACGGGCGATCAAAACTGCGGATCCCCCCAAAAATGGTATCATTAGAAACGTCAGCTCAAGACGCAAAAAATAAGCCGTCACCCAGCCCCAGATCCCGAAAAATGAGGACGCTGCGGTCACAGAACATGACACAAAAAGTCTGTTTTTTTTTTCTTCAAACTTCTGAATTTTGTTTTCACCCCCCAGATACCAGTAAAGGTGACATGTTGGGGGTCTACGAACTCGTACCGATCCGAGGCATCACCCCGTCACGTCAGTGTTACCATATAGTGAACATGGCGACTAAAACACCCAAAAAACAAACGTGTCATTGCACTTATTTTGCAATTTCCCTCTACACTATATGGTAAAATAAATGATTGCATATGAAAGTACAACTCGTCCTGCAAAAAACAACAACAACAACAACAACAAGCCTCATATGTCTATATTCACCGAAAAATAAAGAAGTTATGGAAGCAGGGGAGCAAAAAACGAAAAAGAAAAATTCCAAGGTCATGAAGGGGTTAAACCCCAGATCAGACTTGTATTATAGATATTAGACCCCAGACCAGACCCGTAATATAGATATTAGACTGCACAGCACATATGCCCCCATATTAAAATCAAGGCCCTCGCTGTACCACTATATTGATATTAGACCCCGCACCAGACCGTTATATTAATCTTACATCCCAGACCAACCCCCTATATTAATAATAGACCCAGACCAACCATCTATATTAATATCAGACCCCAGACCAATCCCCTACATTAATATCAATATATGTGTCCCCGTATGTCTGTGCCTCCAGCATGTGTCGGCACTTACTGCTTACGTGTCGGAGGCACGGACATGTGAATGAGGCCTATTGCTGGTGAGTCACCACAGTGGCCCCGGGACGCTCTGTCCTCTTTGGGCCCCGGGACGCCCTGTCCTCTCTGGGCCCCGGGACGCCCTGTCCTCTCTGGGCCCCGGGACGCTCTGTCCTCTCTGGGCCCCGGGACGCCCTGTCCTCTCTGGGCCCCGGGACGCTCTGTCCTCTCTGGGCCCCGGGACGCCCTGTCCTCTCTGGGCCCCGGGACGCTCTGTCCTCTCTGGGCCCCGGGACGCTCTGTCCTCTCTGGGCCCCGGGACGCTCTGTCCTCTCTGGGCCCCGGGACGCTCTGTCCTCTCTGGGCCCCGGGACGCCCTGTCCTCTCTGGGCCCCGGGACGCTCTGTCCTCTCTGGGCCCCGGGACGCCCTGTCCTCTCTGGGCCCCGGGACGCTCTGTCCTCTCTGGGCCCCGGGACGCTCTGTCCTCTCTGGGCCCCGGGACGCCCTGTCCTCTCTGGGCCCTGGGACGCCCTGTCCTCTCTGGGCCCCGGGACGCTCTGTCCTCTCTGGGCCCCGGGACGCCCTGTCCTCTCTGGGCCCCGGGACGCCCTGTCCTCTTTGGGCCCCGGGACGCCCTGTCCTCTCTGGGCCCCGGGACGCTCTGTCCTCTCTGGGCCCCGGGACGCTCTGTCCTCTCTGGGCTCCGGGACGCCCTGTCCTCTCTGGGACCCGGGACGCCCTGTCCTCTCTGGGCCCCGGGACGCTCTGTCCTCTCTGGGCCCGGGACGCTCTGTCCTCTCTGGGCCCCGGGACGCTCTGTCCTCTCTGGGCCCCGGGACGCTCTGTCCTCTCTGGCCCGGCCTCTTCCCTGGGCCGACGCTCTGTCCTCTCTGGGCCCCGGGACGCTCTGTCCTCTCTGGGCCCCGGGACGCTCTGTCCTCTCTGGGCCCCGGGACGCTCTGTCCTCTCTGGGCCCCGGGACGCTCTGTCCTCTCTGGGCCCCGGGACGCTCTGTCCTCTCTGGGCCCCGGGACGCTCTGTCCTCTCTGGGCCCCGGGACGCTCTGTCCTCTCTGGGCCCCGGGACGCTCTGTCCTCTCTGGGCCCCGGGACGCTCTGTCCTCTCTGGGCCCCGGGACGCTCTGTCCTCTCTGGGCCCCGGGACGCTCTGTCCTCTCTGGGCCCCGGGACGCTCTGTCCTCTCTGGGCCCCGGGACGCTCTGTCCTCTCTGGGCCCCGGGACGCTCTGTCCTCTCTGGGCCCCGGGACGCTCTGTCCTCTCTGGGCCCCGGGACGCTCTGTCCTCTCTGGGCCCCGGGACGCTCTGTCCTCTCTGGGCCCCGGGACGCTCTGTCCTCTCTGGGCCCCGGGACGCTCTGTCCTCTCTGGGCCCCGGGACGCTCTGTCCTCTCTGGGCCCCGGGACGCTCTGTCCTCTCTGGGCCCCGGGACGCTCTGTCCTCTCTGGGCCCCGGGACGCTCTGTCCTCTCTGGGCCCCGGGACGCTCTGTCCTCTCTGGGCCCCGGGACGCTCTGTCCTCTCTGGGCCCCGGGACGCTCTGTCCTCTCTGGGCCCCGGGACGCTCTGTCCTCTCTGGGCCCCGGGACGCTCTGTCCTCTCTGGGCCCCGGGACGCTCTGTCCTCTCTGGGCCCCGGGACGCTCTGTCCTCTCTGGGCCCCGGGACGCTCTGTCCTCTCTGGGCCCCGGGACGCTCTGTCCTCTCTGGGCCCCGGGACGCTCTGTCCTCTCTGGGCCCCGGGACGCTCTGTCCTCTCTGGGCCCCGGGACGCTCTGTCCTCTCTGGGCCCCGGGACGCTCTGCTCTGGTACCCTCTCTGGGCCCCGGGACGCTCTGTCCTCTCTGGGCCCCGGGACGCTCTGTCCTCTCTGGGCCCCGGGACGCTCTGTCCTCTCTGGGCCCCGGGACGCTCTGTCCTCTCTGGGCCCCGGGACGCTCTGTCCTCTCTGGGCCCCGGGACGCTCTGTCCTCTCTGGGCCCCGGGACGCTCTGTCCTCTCTGGGCCCCGGGACGCTCTGTCCTCTCTGGGCCCCGGGACGCTCTGTCCTCTCTGGGCCCCGGGACGCTCTGTCCTCTCTGGGCCCCGGGACGCTCTGTCCTCTCTGGGCCCCGGGACGCTCTGTCCTCTCTGGGCCCCGGGACGCTCTGTCCTCTCTGGGCCCCGGGACGCTCTGTCCTCTCTGGGCCCCGGGACGCTCTGTCCTCTCTGGGCCCCGGGACGCTCTGTCCTCTTTGGGCCCCGGGACGCTCTGTCCTCTCTGGGCCCCGGGACGCTCTGTCCTCTCTGGGCCCCGGGACGCTCTGTCCTCTCTGGGCCCCGGGACGCTCTGTTCTCTTTGGGCCCCGGGACGCTCTGTCCTCTTCTCCTCCTAGTAGACATGTCGGGGTGTCCCGGGCTCTGCTATGGACTCTGGAGCTGTGACACACACGTCTTTACCCCCCATGTAATATCATTACATATATATAATATAATAATACATTGTATATAATACAATAATACATTGTATATAATATATAATCTACTTACATAATTGCCTTGTGGCTACTTTCGTCCGGTTGTACCGGTATCCCACAATCCTCCGCGACAGCCGGAAGTGCAGTGACCGCCATATTGGGAGACACAAGTAATGGCTCCTCCTGGCAATCGCATCGGTTGGCGGCAGCACAGACACCGGACACTGACACCACCTCCCCGCCGCCCGCAGTAACCCGCATACACCCCCGCCGCCAGCTGTGTGTAACCACAGGGTAGCGTCTAGATCAGAGTTGAATTTTGGAGGGGGCGGAGTGATTTAATAAAATCATGACGTCACTGGAATGGGCGGGGCCTCCTCCGTCCAATGGAAGCTATTGCAGCGTGAGCGTGCTGAGCTCAGTCACTCAGTCAGTGTGTGTTGTGTGGGGCGGGAAGGCTGTGCTGAGCTCCTGATCCTGTGCTGAGCTGTGCGGCCTCTGGAGCAGCCTGTGCCCGGGACAGAGAGGAAGGAGAGCAGCGCTGTGAGGAGAGGACTGAGGTGGGAGAAGAAATCCAGGGGGCTGTGTGTGGTGTGGGGGTATATACAGGGGCATTCAGGGGGCTGTGTGTGGTGTATACAGGGCGTTCAGGGGGCTGTGTGTGGTGTGGGGTATATACAGGGGCGTCCAGGGGGCTGTGTGTGGTGTGGGGGTATATACAGGGGCGTCCAGGGGGCTGTGTGTGGTGTGGGGGTATATACAGGGGCGTCCAGGGGGCTGTGTGTGGTGTGGGGGTATATACAGGGGCGTCCAGGGGGCTGTGTGTGTGTGGGGGTATATACAGGGGCGTCCAGGGGGCTGTGTGTGTGTGGGGGTATATACAGGGGCGTCCAGGGGGCTGTGTGTGGTGTGGTGTATACAGGGGCATTCAGGGGGCTGTGTGTGGTGTGGGGGTATATACAGGGGCATTCAGGGGGCTGTGTGTGGTGTATACAGGGGCATTCAGGGGCTGTGTGTGGTGTGGGGGTATATACAGGGGCGTCCAGGGGGCTGTGTGTGGTGTGGGGGTATATACAGGGGCGTTCAGGGGGCTGTGTGTGGTGTGGGGTATATACAGGGGCGTCCAGGGGGCTGTGTGTGGTGTGGGGGTATATACAGGGGCGTCCAGGGGGCTGTGTGTGATGTGGGGGTATATACAGGGGCGTCCAGGGGGCTGTGTGTGGTGTGGGGGTATATACAGGGGCGTCCAGGGGGCTGTGTGTGGTGTGGGGTATATACAGGGGCGTTCAGGGGGCTGTGTGTGGTGTATACAGGGGCATTCAGGGGCTGTGTGTGGTGTGGGGGTATATACAGGGGCGTCCAGGGGGCTGTGTGTGGTGTGGGGGTATATACAGGGGCGTTCAGGGGGCTGTGTGTGGTGTGGGGGTATATACAGGGGCGTCCAGGGGGCTGTGTGTGGTGTGGGGGTATATACAGGGGCGTCCAGGGGGCTGTGTGTGGTGTGGTGTATACAGGGGCATTCAGGGGGCTGTGTGTGGTGTGGGGGTATATACAGGGGCATTCAGGGGCTGTGTGTGGTGTGGGGGTATATACAGGGGCGTCCAGGGGGCTGTGTGTGGTGTGGGGGTATATACAGGGGCGTCCAGGGGGCTGTGTGTGGTGTGGGGTATATACAGGGGCTCAGGGCTGTGTGTGGTGTGGGGTATATACAGGGGCGTCCAGGGGCTGTGTGTGGTGGGGGTATATACAGGGCGTCAGGGGCTGTGTGTGTGTGGGGATATACAGGCGTCAGGGCTGTGTGTGGTGGTATACAGGCTTCAGGCTGTGTTGGTGTGGGGTAATACAGGCTTCAGGGGCTGTGTTGGTGTGGGGTTATACAGGCTCAGGGCTGTGTGTGTGTGGGGTAATACAGGGTCGGGGGTGTGGGTATACAGGTCAGGGCTGTGTGTGGGTGGGTATACAGGGGCGTCCAGGGGCTGTTGTGTGGGTATAACAGGGGCGTCAGGCTGTGTGTGGTGGGGATATACAGGGCGTCCAGGGGGCTGTGGTGGTGTGGGGTATATACAGGCGTCCAGGGGGTGTGTGGGTGTGGGTATTAAGGCGTCAGGGCTGTGTGTGGTGTATACAGGCTCAGGCTGTGTGGTGGGGGTATATACAGGGGCGTCCAGGGGCTGTGTGTGGTGTGGGTATATAAGGCGTCAGGGGCTGTGTGGGTGTGGGTATACAGGGCGTCCAGGGGCTGTGTGTGTGGGTATAAGGGCGTCCAGGGGCTGTGTGTGGTGTGGGTATACAGGTCAGGGTTGTTGGTGTGGGTATAACAGGGCTCAGGGGGTGTGTGTGTGTGGGTATATACAGGCGTCCAGGGCTGGTGTGGTGTGGGGGTATATACAGGGGCGTCCAGGGCTGTGTGTGGTGGGTATATACAGGCGTCCAGGGCTGTGTGTGGTGTGGGGGTATATACAGGCGTCAGGGCTGTG